>NC_041318.1:2705819-2816951 GCF_004329235.1 Podarcis muralis | reverse complement strand
TGCCAACTTCCCGCTCCCTCTGTGCGCTCCTACTTATGTCCTCTCGCTATTTCTCGACAAAAGAAAAGTTTAATGCGCTTGCAAAAGGAGGAGAGAAATATCCATAAAACTCCAATTTAAACTCCTCGGCTCTGCCTTTAAACTTCCTTCGTCCCTTTACTTCCCTCTAATAGGAAGAGGGTTTGATGGCGTCCCTTTTCTTTCTCTCTCTCTCTTTTTACTGGCTGCCTAAGAAAGAGAAATATAAGAAGGGAAGGAAGGAGAGCGAAGCGCTTTTGAATCTGGCTGGGGGGGTGGGAAGGAACTTGGGGAGGCTGCAGCCCAATGCAAGGAGCTCTGATTTAAGTAGGCAAGAAAAGTCCTCATGGATCAGGGCCAAAGCCTTCGCACAAGGCCAACGACACACCTCAGGGAAACTCTTGTTCCCTGCACCAGGCATTCAGAGGTAGGTAGGTAGGTAGATAAAAACTTTATTCGCATTAGCCAATGGCCATAGCAAGAATAAAACAGAATACGCAGAAAGGGAAATATGATATAAGTGCACAATTTAAAGTCCTGAATCAGCAGCCAGTTAGTGGCCCTTATTCTGATTGCCCCTGCTATGAACCTAGCAACCTTTGCTGTTATCTGCTCATTTTGATCTGCATTCAGGGGTACATTGACTCCATAAAACCTCCACCTTGGATGCGTAAGAACCTATGATGAGCTTTCAGGATGAGGCCAATGGCCTATCTAGTCCAGCATCCTGTTCTCACATGGGCCAACCAGGTGCCTGTCGGAAACCAGCAAGCAGGATTCGAACACAAGACCCCTCTCCCCGGAAATTCCCAGGAACTCGTATTCAGAGGCATCCTGTTTTGCTACTCGAGGGAAAACAGGAAATACTGCCTTTCCTTGCCCTGCTGCTCCTGCTGGTGTCACTGTGCTGGACCTGAGCAACGTGGTCCAGGTCCGGTCTCGTATTCAAGGGTTCTGCGGGGAGTCAGTGCGACAGGGCCAAGGCAGGAAACCAGGCAAGGTCAGGCACAAGGTCTCAGGCAGGTTCTGGTAAACAGCAATGTTGCTCCTGCAACCTGGGGCGGGGTCCCACAGCGGGGTAACGGCCAGTCCTGATCCCCCGGCGGCTCACCTCCCTGTCTCGCCCGAAGGCAAGCACTCCTCCTGCAAGTACTCAGGTCTCTCCTTCTCTCAGACCTCAGTCTCTGCAGCTTGGGAGACGTCGGTGGGTTACTACAGGCTTCCTCAACCTCGGCCCTCCAGATGTTTTGAGACTACAATTCCCATCATCCCTGACCACTGGTCCTGCTAGCTAGGGATCATGGGAGTTGTAGGCCAAAAACATCTGGAGAGCCGAGGTTAAGGAAGCCTGGGTTACTAGACCCAGAGGCCGCCTCAGTCTCCCCTGACCTAACCGGTAGTGGAGCAGCTGTAAGTGATGGCCCAGCTGAAGGCAACGAGGGAATCCCCGCATCTGGAGCCAGGGCAGGCTCAGGCCCCGGACTCAGGCCAGCTGGTGTTTGTTGCAGGGGAACCTGCACAGACTGGGACTCTTCAGGATCAGGCCCCAGACTTGGTTCCGATGCCGCCTGAGGCAAAGGATCCGGTGCGGACTGAGACTCCTCTGGTTCCGAGCCCAGTCACCAGGCCTGTTGCCACTGGCATTGCTTCTCAGCCCACCCTGCCGCTTCCATGATTTCTGGCATGATTTCGACCAAAATCGGTGGTGATTCTGTGCCGGTGGCAGAGACAGCTGGACAGCCACAGGTCTGCCGCCTTGGTGGCTTCTGCCGCCTGAGGCAGCCACCTCAGTTTGCCCGATGACAGAGCCGGCTCTGTTCAGCGGCATATTGTCTCCAACACTGGAGTTGCAATGCCACCAACCTAGATGGCTTCAAAATTCTTGAAGGAGAGGGCTATCGATGCCTACTAGACATGATGGCTATTCTCCACCTCCACAGCTGGAGGCGGCGATGGTTCTGACAGGGGCAGTTTTAGAGTAGCGCAACTGGTTTTGCCACACTGGGTGCCAGTGCTGCAGTGATTTAGAATGCAGCATGAAAAGCAAGGGGCACCGAATTCTAGCACCTCACGGGGCGCCACTGAAATTTGAGATCCCATAGTCTGTTGCTGGTTCCGAATAACCGTTGCTGGAAAACGCAAGAGAAAAGAGCGCTCTTGTGTTCGAATCCTGCCTGCCGGTTTCCCGCAGGCGTCTGGTTGGCCTCTGTGAGAACAGGATGCCGGATGAGATGGGCCGATGGCCTCATCCTGCAGCCTCTTCTCAAGGCTCTGCGTCAGTCCTGCATTCTCAGCATGAAGGGACTGGGGTGGGATGAATTTGGGAGGGGAGCACTGTGTTTTCTTTCATTTTACATCTCTACCAGAGATTTATTTATTTGGGGTGTTTGTTCCCTTTCCCCCAAAAAACATGGAATTCTCAGAACCAGTAGGAAAGTTGCACAGCTCAGCATAAACAGCCGCTTCTTGCCGCTAGGCTGGCGAAAGGAGCGAAGCTGACCTCTTTCTCTGGCGATTTCCCCATTCCGTACAAGCAAAATAAAATTAAGAATCCTCACCCCCCTCACTTCCATGATGAAGGAAGGAAAACGTACCTTCGCCAAGCACCAAAAAGACTCTGTGGGTTTGTCCTTACCTGGAAATTATCTCCTTGAGTTTCCTTTTTAGCTCTGGGATGTGTCAGTTTCCTGCAAGGGATCAAGAAGGCAGGGAGAAAACAACCTGCCAATCTCATGCTCCACTGTCAACATTTCCCGCTTTCCCCCTCAGGGTTCCTGATCATGCAGAGAGTTCCCTGCTCTCTCTCTCTTGCATGTGAGATGCATCTCTATGGATCCTCAAACTAAATACATAGGTCAGGAATGGAGCCTGTCACTATATTCCCGCTCTGTGATAAATCCATCCAAACCGAATGTTTATAAAGTCCTCTTGTGAAACTTGTTTGAGCAGTTCTTTTGGATTATTTATACAGCTAGATTTAAGGATGTTGGAGACCTTTCCAAACCACTGCTTGAACCAAAACACTACGATTTGAAATTTGCAATAAAAAAAATTAAAAAAATTGTCCAGAAGGACCTTAAAAAGGTAAAGGGACCCCTGACCATTAGGTCCAGTCGTGACCGACTCTGGGGTTGAGGCGCTCATCTCGCTTTATTGGCCGAGGGAGCTGGTGCACAGCTTCTGGGTCATGTGGCCAGCATGACTAAGCCGCTTCTGGCGAACCAGAGCAGTGCACGGAAACGGTGTTTACCTTCCTGCCGGAGCAGTACCTATTTATCTACTTGCACTTTAATGTGCTTTTGAACTGTTAGTTTGTTCAGGGTATAAGCTTTTTTGTGCATGCACACTTCTTCAGATACGAAATTTGCACTTCTCTGAATTTTGCGATACAATTCTCCAAACCCCCCTCCCCCCAAGGTGTAGAAAAATGCATATATTCGGGAAAATAGCGTACAAATATGTTTTCTTTTAATTTCATGTATTATGAGAAATGTGCAAGAAAATGTATACAAATCTTTGGGCAGATTTTTTAGGGAAAAAATTAAAAGTGGTGCAGGCATCGGGAGTAAACTGAACTCAAGGCTGGAAAAATGGCAGATTGAGAAAGACTGAAATTTCTCATTAAGTTGCTAATTGCATCTAATCTTTTCTCCAAGTAGCTCAATGTGGCCTGCATGGTTCTCTCCCCATTAACAACCCTGTGAGGTAGGTAAGGGTGAGGGGCAGTGACTGGACAATGGTCACCCACTGAATTTCATGGTCAAGTGGACCATGGTCTGAACCCTCATCTCCCAAGTCCTAGTCCAACACTCTAACCACAGATTCAGCCCCCAACAACAGCTAATGATTCTATCTGATTATATGAAATACAGTGATACCTCTGGATACGAATGGGATCTGTTCCGGAACCCCGTTCGCATCCTGAGCAGAACGCAATCCACGTCTGCACGTGTGCAGATCGCGATTTGTCGCTTCTGCGCATGCGCATTATGTCATTTTGAGCATCTTTGCATGCACGAGCGGCAAAACCCGGAAGTAACCTGTTTGTTACTTCCGGGTCACCGTGGAACGCAACCTGAAAACGCTCAACCTGAAGCGTCTTTAACCCGAGGTATGGCTGGACAGATCCTTGAAGCTGAGGCTCCAAGACTTTGGCCACCTCATGAGAAGAGAAGACTCCCTGGAAAAGACCCTGATGCTGGGAAAGATGGAGGGCACAAGGAGAAGGGGACGACAGAGGACGAGATGGTGGGACAGTGTTCTCGAAGCTGCCAGCATGAGTTTGACCAAACTGCGGGAGGCAGTGGAAGACAGAAGTGCCTGGCGTGCTCTGGTCCAGGGGGTCACGAAGAGTCAGACACGACTAAACAACTAAACAACAACAACGACTGTACGAATATAAATACTGACTTTTGAAAATGTGAGTAGAGAATATTGTTTAATGAGATGTCGGCTGTCACACCTGGAAACCCAGAAGTGAACATCAGCCTGGATAGGAGACCAGAGGAAGCCTGGAGCTGGCAGGTAGATTCGAAGACATCCCACGGCACAAGACGCTGAAATCCAACTGGTACAGCCCTGCCTTTGGGGCCCCTCTGGGCTTCATGTTGCAGGCCAGGCATGGAGAGGAGCAAAGGCCCTACATGCGGGCGCAGCTTGTGATCAGGAAAATGAAATGGTGCCTTGGTTCTGGGCAAGGGAGGAAGCGGTGGAGTCAGGAACGTGAATGGCAAGCGAAGTCTCCCGGCTGATCCGTTCCTCTTTTTTATTAATATTTTTATTGATTTTTACAAATAATTTCCAAAAATCATATAAAGTGGTACCTCGGGTTAAGTACTTAATTCGTTCCGGAGGTCCGTACTTAACCTGAAACTGTTCTTAGCACCACTTTAGCTCATGGGGCCTCCCGCTGCTGCTGCTGCACGATTTCTGTTCTCATCCTGAAGCAAAGTTCTTAACCTGAGGTACTATTTCTGGGTTAGCGGAGTCTGTAACCTGAAGCGTATGTAACCTGAAGCGTATGCAACCCGAGGTACCACTGTAACATACTTTCTTATCTTATACAATTTGTCGGACTTCCATCAACTGCATCTGAAGACTTTCCAGTCTTTATCACTTAATCTGCATTTCATTCTTTTCAGTATTACATTTCATACTCCTTCACGAATCTTATCGTAGTTTTCTCTCCAATATTTCGCATCGCCCTCCTTACAAAAGCTCTCGCAATCCTGCTCGCGTTGATTACAATTGCTTTTCAAATATTTCATATATTTACTCCAGTCCTCTGGGAATCTCTGATCCAGCAGGTTTCGAATCCGACTGACCCATTCCTGAGAGGATCTCTTTGGTTCCTGTCTAAAATGGCCTTTGATGGGCAGCGCCAGCGGTGGGGGAACGTGAGGGGGAAGTGCAGCCTTCAGAGAGCTTCCTGAGAAGGTCTTAATGCGCCTCAGAGATGGGAGAGTTCACGTCCGATTCTTGTCAGGATGTCATTTCCTGAGGGAAGGAAGTGCCCTGGGAAGAGAGGCAGCTCAGGGCAGCCAGATTTAAGAGGCTTTTATTGCCATCGCCGCCGAGAGCCTGGCTGTCATTAGAGTGACACTAAAAGTGTCCGAAGATTAGCGGTGACTGACTGACCCATCTCTGTCAAACAAAGCAATTTGGCTCGGCGGAGGGAGAGATGGGAACCGGTCCATCTCCTCCCCTCCCTTGACGGAATTCCCTTGGGGAAATGAGGGATGCAGATGTGTTTGTGTGTTTATTTTGTGCTCGGGAGAGATGCTTGTAGTCTCCTTCTCTGAACCATCCATCTCCCAAGGGAAAGGAGGAAGGGAATCGAGAAGTTAGGAAACCGGGCCAATATGGTGGAGATATGGAGGCTTCAAACCTCTCCATTCTGAAGGAAATCAGCCCTGAGTGCTCACTGGAAGGACAGATCCTGAAGCTGAGGCTCCAAGACTTTGGCCACCTCATGAGAAGAGAAGACTCCCTGGAAAAGACCCTGATGTTGGGAAAGATGGAGGGCCCAAGGAGAAGGGGACGACAGAGGATGAGATGGTGGGACAGTGTTCTCGAAGCTACCAGCATGAGTTTGACCAAACTGCGGGATGCAGTGGAAGACAGGAGGGCCTGGCGTGCTCTGGTCCAGGGGGTCACGAAGAGTCGGACACCACTAAACAACTAAACAACAAATGGAGGCTTAGATCTTGGCTGACCCGGAGAAGAATTCGGAGAATAAACCGTTCCGCTGAATTTCTAGACTCAGAATTTGGAACGGCTGCGAGATTGCAGCGGAAACGTAATACTCAACAGTGTAGTGGTTAGAGTGTTGGACCAAAACATGGGAGACCAGGGTTCGAATCGCCCCTCAGCCATGAAGTTCACTGGGTGACCTCAGGCCAGTACAGTGGTACCTCTGGTTAAGAACTTAATTCGTTTTGGAGGTCCGTTCTTAATCTAAAACTGTTCTTAACCTGAGGTACTACTTTAGCTAATGGGGCCTACCGTTGCCACCGTGCCGCCGCACGATTTTTGTTCTCATCCTGAGGTAAAGTTCTTAACCCGAGGTACTACTTCCAGGTTAGCGGAGTCTGTAACCTGAAGCGCTTGTAACCGGAAGTGTTTGTAACCTGAGGTACCACTGTAATTTGCTTTTGGAGTAACCTACCTCACAGGTGGGGACGCAGGTGGCGCTGTGGGTTAAATCACAGACTAGGAAGGGACCGTGAGGGGACATGTGGTCCAGCCCCTGCAATGCAGGAAACTCAACTCAAGCATCCATGACAGATGGCCGTCCAACCTCTGCTTAGAAACCTCCAAGGGAGGAGAGTCCGCCACCTCCCAAGGGAGTCTCTTCCACTGTCAAACAGCTCTTACCGTCAGAACATGCTTCCTGTTCTTTAGTCAGAATCTCCTTGAGATTCTTGAAGCCATTGGTTTGAGTCCTACCCCCCGCAGAGCAGGAGAAAACAAGCATGCTCCCTCTTCCATGTGACAGCCCTTGAGATATTTGAAGATTGCTATGCTCTCTCAGTCTCCTCTTTTCCGGGCTAAACAAACTCAGCTCCTTCAACCATTCCTCATAATAATAATAATAATACAGTCATACCTCATGTTACGTTTGCTTCATGATACGTTTTTTCAGGTTGTGACCCGGAAGTACCAGAAAGGGTTACCGCCAGGTTTCACCGCTCGCGCATGCGCAGAAGCACAAAATGACGACATGCGCATGCGCAGAAGTGGCGAATCGCAACCCGCGCATGCGCAGATGCACCGCTGTGGGTTGCGTTCTATTCATGTTATATTTACAGCTCTATAGCTGAGGCCCTGGACTTACCATCACATTTCAAACCCTGCCGTGCCAGACCCCAGAGCAGAGTGCCGCAGTGATCGCAGAACGTTGGGCTTTTGTAATTGTAGACCTTAAATCGGTGGGGCATGTCAATCTTAAACCTCTCTTTGTGGAACTGCAAAAGAGAGAGAGAGAGAGAAAGAAGAAAGAAAGAAAGAAAGAAAGAAAGAAAGAGAGAGAGAGAGGACGAGTCAGAGGACGCACATGGCCTGCTTCTGGTGTTGCAAATACATACAAAACTGAAGGGGTTCAAGCCTTAAACAGTTCCTCTTTTGCAAATACAAACAGTTCCAGTGCAAATGAATTGAACAAGGAATTATAAACAATGTCATGGGTTCTGCAGTGACTGTAATCAAATGTGCCCCTCACTTTCACTGTTATGTACTGAAGTTCTCACCCTGGGCCAGCAGGGGATACTGTAGATAGTTATGCAAATAAGGGATCGAAAGTGACGTTCAGTGATTGGATAGTTTTTAGAAAATTGTTACAGTTACGTTGTAGTTGAGCTCTATATAAGCAGGCTGACTGAACCTTCAGTTCAGTTCTGTTCTGGCCTGTGAATAAACAAGAGCTTGAAGAGCTCTGAAGAATCGCTGTGTCGTCTGATATGTTCACCCACAACTTAAAATTCACAATAGACCAGGGATGAGAAAGCTGTGGACATCCAGATGTGGTTAGACTCCAGCTCCCATCAGCCCCAGCCAAAATGGCAAATTGTCAGGGAAATGAGACCTGCTGTCCAGCACCATCTGGAGGTTCCCTCTCTCTACCAATAGTTTATCCAGCTTGCCTGCGAAGTAGGTCATTTTGGAGTAGGAAAGGAAAGACGACATCTTGCCCAAGGCAACTCACGGAGACAATAGCGTCATGAGAGCCAACAGGACTTAGGTCAGGATAGGTGAGTTCAGACCCCATTCAGCCGTGGCATCAGTGCCGGCTTTGTCATTAGGCAGAGTGAGGCAACAGCATCAGGTGGTCAATTTTGGATGTCATAAAAGTGTAGCAAATTGTTGCAGTTATTAGCATTGCATTTCTCAGTGCTGCTGGGAGGGCGAGAGATGCTGGTGGGATTTTCAGTCTCTGCTGCCAAAGTAAGTTTGCTGGCCTTAGGAACAATGCACTTGGACTGCAACAGGGGACCCCATTTTCTAATCTGCCCCAGGCAGCAAAAATTGTGGAGCCGTTCCTTTCCCTTGTGTAGGGTTCAAAAAGTAAAATTCCTGACAGACACCCACAGAGTTGCTGAGATTTTTTGCACCATGCATACGGAATTAGCTTAAATTCCCCACGGACACCTTGTTTACACCTCGTGTGACTATGTTGTCCCATTTGTGTCCGTCTAGCCTATCTCACAGGGTTGTTGTGAAGAAGAGAAATTGGCAGAGGGCACCAAATCTATCTGCACGTCTCTACCTTGAGGTCCATGATTTTCTCCAATCTTTTTTTTTTTTTTAATGAGGAAAGGTGTTTTCAAACTCTTGGCAACCGGTGTGTTGTCAACTGATTCACAAAAAAATCCTTCATTCAGATACACACCGCCCTCAACCGATTCACAAGAAGTTTCATTCAGATACAGGCCACCTTCAGCTGATTCACAAAAAGGACCTTCATTCAATACATACCACGGTTTCTCTGCTATTGATGGCTGATCCCGTACACTTTGCTATTACTTTGTCAATGCACTTCTTGTGAATGGCAGCATTGCATTCTGGGAAGGGAAAACAAACCATATAAAGCATTGTTGAAGGGCCACAAATAACCCAGAGATGCATTTTAAATAAAAGCACACATTCCACTCATGTAAAAACACCAGGCAGGCCCCACAAATAACCCAGAGATGCATTTGAAATAAAAGGACACATTCTACTCATGTAAAAACACGCCGATTCCCGGACCATCCGCGGGCCGGATTTGAGAAGGCAATTGGGCCGCATCCAGCCCACGGGCCTTAGGTTGCCTACCCCTGTTATAGCCTAATCCTTCATGGGTTTGTTTAATTCCATTTTAAAGCCAGCCACAAGCAGTATGAGAAATATTGCAAATACAGTATTGGACATTAGAAATAATAATAATAATAATAATAATAATAATAATAATAATAATAATAATAAAATTTATTTCTACCCCACCCATCTGGCTGGGTTTCCCCAGCTGCTCTGGGGGAAACAGAATATTTAAAAGACGATCAAACATTAAAAACTTCCCAATACAGGGCTGCCTTCGGATGTCTTCTAAAAGTCAGTTGTTTTTTCCCTTGACATCCGAAGGGAAGTCGTTTGCACAGGGTGGGTGCCACTACCGAGAAGGCCCTTTGCCTGGTTCCCTGTAACCTCACTTCTCGCAGTGAGGGAACCTCCAGAAGGCCCTCGGCGCTGGACCTCAGTGTCTGGGCTGGACGATGGGGGTGGAGACGCTCCTTCAGGTATACTTGGCTGAGTCCATTTAGGGCTTTAAAGGTCAGCACCAACACTTTGAATTGTGCTCTGAAACGTACTGGGAGCCAATGTACATTCTTAAAGAGAGGACATGGACTTTTCTTGTGTGGGAATAAGCCAGCATAGGACTGCCTCCTGACTGGGTGGAGCAAATTGCAAAAGTTCCAGAGCCAATGGGAAAGTGGCATATCCCCTCGATTTTGGCTTATCACTTGGCGATTTTGCACTTTTCCTGGAGACCCTAAGGAAAAGGTGAAATCCCTAAAATATCAGAAATGGAGACTCAACCAGAATCTGCTGTACAGAAGGAGTATACCTGCATGCAGCTTCTACCTGCTCCCCACTGTCTTTTAGGATTGCATTTAACAAAACACAGGCTGTGTGGCTTAAAGCATGCCCAGACTGTTCTTTGTCTCAATTCCGATTGAAGCTGGTTCGTGGGAAAACCCATCAAAATGCAGAATTTCATGAGAAATTACAGGAGAGATCCAGCATAGGTTTGGACCGCTTCTCAAAAGAGTTGAAATGGGAGTGTGTTGGCCCGCAATCCAGCCAGAAATTAGGCACTTTTCAGCTGTAACCCTATGCCTTCTGACCTGGGCGTAAGTCCCACTGATCTCAATTTGCCTTACTTCAGAGTAGACCAATAGAGAATGTTGTCATTAATTCCTACTGTAGTCTGTGAGAGGTGACATGGCTCTTGTAGGTCACATTTACACATGCGCTCTTTGTTTCCACGGCTGGCTTGCTAATTTTTTTTAAGCATTCTTGGTTTTCTTCGGGGCAAGAAACACTGCAGTTTCTATTTGGGCAGTTGTAAATATAACGCGATATGCTAAAATTTTCTTACGTCTGCACTGGTAACCTTGCTTGTTAAGACCCCTGAAACACAGAAAGGAGAGAGTTTGGAGTAAGGATAACGTTCATCATGTATATTTGAGAAGAATGACTTTAAAACAAAAGAAATGCCGTGTGTTGGGATCTGGGCCCAGAAAGGCTAGGCTTGAATGTTTATTATTACGGCCAAACAGCCAGCATACTAAAATCAGAATTCCTGCGTAGTTCTTTACAAAAACGATAAAGACGATTCAGAGTGGAATTTAACAATCAATATACTCATTAAATAGACTTAAGAACTCCATTTAAGAAATACAAGAACAAGAAGATTTAACTATAAGCTGCAATGATTTATGCTTTCTTTGACTTATGGCTATTGCACAAAATCTAGCTGCTGTACGTTTCTAGTGACATCTGGATTCTGGTTGGACAAGAGGTCGTTTAAATAATATTTCTCTGTCCTCCCTGGTACTTTTCATACAAGAAGGGTTACGAGAGAGGCTCTGAGTTCTGTATAAAATCTACAATGGAATAGAACATGGCCCACAGTTTCCATTTGACCGCTCTGACATGGGCAGACCCCCTTGCCACGAGGAATCTTTCATCTTTCTGTGTCTGCCTTCCAACAGTGCAGGTGGCAAGGCATGGAATTTAGCTTGCGTAAATGTCTTTCTGAATTTGGGGGATGGTCAAATTTCCTCAAATAAGTGGTGTCAGCTGGATAAGGACTGGAGAAAACTGAAGCCACTATTAGTACGACAGCAATACGTTCAAGGTAGAGGCAGGACATTAAATATGTCTTTGCATTTAGAACATGCAAGTTTTTTGAAAAAATTCAAAGATAATCTGTTGGGGAAGAGAATCGAAGCAAGCGTGGAGTAGAAATTTAGCCCTTTTCTCTTCTGCTATGGTCCTGAGGAAAATCCCTCCTTTTAAGGTGATTTTTGCGTGCTCTCTCTCTTTCTCCCATCAATCCTCCTTTGGGCCCAAAGGGGAGGAAATCCCCCTGCAGCGGATGCTATTCAAATTTTTAAAAATACATGTTAAATTCATAGGTGTTGTTTGCCTCCAACAGCTATTTGAGCTTGCATCATTTGCATATAGGGGGCTGGGTAGGATTTTGAATTCACATTGAGGAATGGTTCGCAGTGGCCCTTCCAGTAAGAGGATTCTGTTGTAATATATACAGTTAAGGGTAAAGGGACCCCTGACCATTAGGTCCAGTCATGGCCGACTCTGGGGTTGCGGCACTCATCTCGCTTTATTGGCTGAGGGAGCCGGCATACAGCTTCCAGGTCATGTGGCCAGCATGACTAAGCCGCTTCTGGCGAACCAGAACAGTGCACGGAAACCCCGTTTACCTTCCCACCGGAGAGGTACCTATTTATCTACTTGCACTTTGACGTGCTTTCGAACTGCTAGGTTGGCAGGAGCAGGGACCGAGCAACGGGAGCTCACCCCGTCACGGGGATTCAAACCGCTGACCTTCTGATCAGCAAGACCTAGGCTCTGTGGTTTAACCCACAGCGCCACCCGCGTCCCATATATATAGTTACTGACTCACAATTGCATGCATGAAAGGGTTAACCTGAGCCATGAGTTCGTTACCAGAGTGGGTGTGGCTAAGCTCTCCCCACCCCCACCCCCATTCTGCTTCTCAGTCTTTTTCTCTTTGTGCTTCCTGGTACAAGCAAAGAAGGAGCCATGTGGCTTTGGCTCCCAGCTCAGTTGTTCCTGCAAGTGAACTGAATCTCTCCAAAATGGAGATTTCAAAGCCTGCATCTTTGCCAACTCAAAGACTGTATGATCTTTTTTTAAAAAATGAAAGCAAGTGCTTTTCTTTTTAAGTCATTTGAAACCCCTTTTCATATCCGTCTTACTGCCAATTGATGGAGACTACTTTGCTGTAATGTCTGGAAACACTGAGTAAAACATCCACTTAATTTGCAAGATTTAGTATTTTCATAGGGAACATTTGTTTAAGGTAGATGAGGGCAGATGCAAATTTAACCAAGTTTCAATGTGCTTGGAGCAATTGCCATTAATTTTGCTGCGAGAGAGTAAGAGATCTCTCTTCCAAACCCCTCCCTCTCCATCAGAGAAGCAGCAGGTTGCCCCTTCCCCACTAGACAACCTTCCTCAAACTGGTGCTCTCCAGATGTTTTGGACTACAATTCCCATCAGCCACAGCAAGCACAACTGGCAAAGGCCCATTCAGACTGGGGCCTGATGGGAGTTGCAGTCCCAAAAACTTCTGGTGGGCATCAGGTTGGGGGAAGACTGCCATGGGAATAGATCAAGGAAGGGAGGGGAAGCCATGTATCATACCAGACGAACTCGTGGCAAACGGAACAGAACGTGGGCTGGGGGAAGAAGGTAGCAGTGAACTCGTGACACTTGACATTGTGGATCTTGGCTTGCTTGATGGCTCCTCTCCGTTGGTGCAGAGAGAAAAACCCTTCCTTTTCACAGTCAATAAACTCTGGATCATCTGGGTGAGAGAAAGAGAGAGAAGCTTGGTTATTCTGATGACGAATTCCTGTGGTCTGCCTAGAAGCTAAAATAACATATATTTAAATGAGCTCGAAAAGGCGTCAGCTTTAAAAATAAACAGTGTGGCACACTTCCTAAAACAACTCAGAGAGCTGAGTCACACAACCAAGAGAAGTGAGTGGTTAGTGCATATATTTGTGGACTGCCTGGGGGTGTGTCATAGGCCTGAATGCTTGTCCCATGGGAGGTGGGATTCCATGTCTTTGGAAAACTAGAAGGTCAGGGAGCAGGGTTCTCATCTACATTTGTCCTTGATCTGCTAGATTTTGATGTGCAGGGAGGACGGACACAAGGTCCTCTCCCAGCCTGAAGTGGTACCTGTTAAGTTGTGGGTGAACATATCAGACGACACAGCGATTCTTCAAACAGCTCTTGTTTATTCACAGGCGAGGACAGAACTGAAGGGTTCAGTCAGCCTGCTTATATAGAGCTCCAGTACAACGTTACTGTAACAACTTTCTAAAACTATCCAATCACTGAACGTCACTTTCGATCCCTTATTTGCATAACTATCTACAGTATCCCCCTGCTGGCCCAGGGTGAGAACTTCAGTACATAACAGTACCCTCCAGCAGAAGTAACATGGCTGTAATTTTGGCTCTCATCAAATGTTGGGCATCTCCTGCAAAGACCCCTACCCCAAATGAAAGAAGCATAGGAAGAGCCCTCCTGAATCGGGGCAAATGCTTGTCTGGTCCAGCACTCTGTTCTTACACTAGCCAACCAGATGCTACAAGCAGGAAATGATGACAAAATTGGGGACTGAACCAGAAAAAAGGTGTCCTGCTACTCAGCTAAAGCTCTTTACACCCACTCTTTGAATTGGGAGGAAAACAGGACCTTTCTGCCAGTGTGGTGTAGTGGTTAAGAGCGGTGGACTCATAATCTGGTGAACTGGGTTTGATTCCCCGCTCCTCCACCTACAGCTGCTGGGTGACCTTGGGCTAGTCATACTTCTCTGAAGTCTCTCAGCCTCACTCACCTCACAGAGTGTTTGTTGTGGGGGAGAAGAGGAAAAGGAGCTTGTTAGCCGCTTTGAGACTCCTTAGGGTAGTGATAAAGCGGGATATCAAATCCAAATGTAAATTGCAGGGGCGTGGGGTGTGTGACTCCAATTTGGGACTGTAACAAAAAGACAAGGCTGCTCCTACCCAAGATCCAAATCTGGAGTGGACCAGCCGAGCTTGCAATTTACTGTAGTTTTTAAAAAAACAAAACAGTGAACACACAATTGCCCATTAACTGTTTCTCAAGAATCCACCCCGATTTGCTCGTACAAAGTTTGTAGGGTGTTTTTGGAAAATGTTGGCTATTTATTGTGCATTCGTTCTGATTTGCTCGCAGGGTGGTTAGACCACCTTGCATCCAGCAAGCAATATGCTTTCCAATCTATTTTCCAGTCACTTTCCTTCTGAGGAAGCTGGTTTGTTACACGAAAGCACCAAACCAACTTCAACTGCACAAACTGAAATTCACCAGGATGTGACTGAATTCCGTCCGAAAAGAAGGAGTCCAGAAGTGGCCCAGGGTTTGTTCTGAGTGATGAAAGACAGCAAATGATGCTCGCACATGTGTGAATCAGTCCTTTGGGTGTCACAAATCCCAATATGTTGCCATAATAGCCAATTAAAATTGTACCAGCCATTGAACTGGTCCCTGAGCAGTTTAAGAATTTCAATATTTTGAGGCTCTGCTGTGTTTCTTTATGTAAAAGTATTTATCGCTCTGCGTTGGGATTTTGTACATTTTGAAATTACCATGTCCCAACCTGAGCTTTCAGGGTGGGGAAATCCGCAGCGAAAATAACTGAAAATGTCGTAGCAATAATATGACCATCACTTGCCAGTAGTTTCCAGGAAGTATCTTGCGTTCATTAACATTCTGCCTTGTGGCTTCAGTTCTAGCTAAAAATAAAATAAAATAAAGGAAGGCAAGTTAAAAATAGCTTTTGTTTTTTTGTTTAAAAAGGAAGAGTGAGTGACAAAACAGCCAGGGAGTGACCATCGCATGAAAAGCCATAATGGAAAGATCTCGCAATAATCTTGTGATCCACAGTAAAAATTAAATAAATAAATAAATAAATAAATAAATGTATGTATAAAAGTATTTATTTATTTATTATGAAGGGAGGTTGAGAACGCTTGACATTGGTTAACAGAAATACAGTCATACCTCGGGTTAAAGACGCTTCGGGTTAAATCTTTTCATGTTGCGTCCCGCGGCAACCCGGAAGTACAGTGGTACCTCTGGTTAAGTACTTAATTCGTTCCGGAGGTGCGTTCTTAACCTGAAACTGTTCTTAACCTGAAGCACCACTTTAGCTAATGGGGCCTCCTGCTGCCGCCGTGCCGCCAGAGCACGATTTCTGTTCTCATCCTAAAGCAAAGTTCTTAACCTGAAGCACTATTTCTGGGTTAGCGGAGTCTGTAACCTGAAGCGTATGTAACCCGAGGTACCACTGTACTACATCCCCAGCAATAATGTTTTACACAAGTGCATTTCAAAAGCTTCCAGGATTGTTGCACCATGATCTATACGGTTCTCTACATTTCTTCATTAAGCTTTCGATTACGTTTTTGGAGAAAATTCCCTGGCGAGGCATGAACGAATTCAAGCTCAAGTCAGTTTTATTACTGCTAATTATTCTTCCTGCCCAAAGGGGATTTTTTTAAAAAAAAAAATCTAAGCAAAGTCTATTAGAAGAGTGTCCTTCAGACTGAGCAAATTCACAGCAGGCTTATTGAAACCAAGTGTTTCAATTCTGCAGGAACTGGCAACTCCCATTGACTGCGGATGGCTTTTAAGGAAATGAGTCTCCATTAATTAGCTGAGTGGTAGAGCATCTCTCTAAAGGACGCGGGTGGCGCTGTGGGTTAAACCACAGAGCCTAAGGCTTGCTGATCAGAAGGTCGGCGGTTCGAATCCCCGCAACGGGGTGAGCTCCCATTGCTCAGTCCCTGCTCCTGCCCACCTAGCAGTTCAAAAGCACATCAAAGTGTAAGTAGATAAAGAGGTACCACTCCAGCGGAAAGGTAAACGGCGTTTCCGTGCGCTGCTCTGGTTCGCCAGAAGCGGCTTAGTCATGCTGGCCACATGACCCGGAAGCTGTACGCCAGCTCCCTCGGCCAATAAAGCCAGAGTCAGCCACGACTGGACCTAATGGTCAGGGTTCCCTTTACCTTTACCTTACATTCTGCATGGACTGGTTACATGGCAACATGTGCAAAGGGCTTGAGATATCTATTAGGTCCATAAATTACCATATAGCTTATATTCAACACAAAAAACAGTAACAATTTGTTGTTGACAAAGGACAGCTGGACATAGAAAGGGCCCCATTACCTTCAGTAGCTTAGGGCCTCATCAAACCTAAATCCTGCAAGTGAGCAACGGCTCTGGCGCTTACCCAAATTTCTGATTTCCCATTCTTCTTTTTGCACTTCTCTGCAACCAAATTGAGTTCTACCGTCGTTTCTGCGACCATTTCTGCGCTCTTGTCCTTCACAACGATGTGCATTACGCGCCCCCTGTGGATGTGAGCATCGAAAGTGCTGTTCCAAGGTGGGTACATGGTGGGCTTCTTCTGGATGTAGGATTGGCCGTTCTCTAGGGTCAAAAGGATTTATTTGAATAGTTGCATCTCACCCAGAGCAAATACTTTCCCCTCTGCCCCTACTTAAAAATGGGAAGCATAATGCTGGTGGTCAACAAAAGAGATTCAAAGACTCTCTCAAGGCAAATGTAGTATAAACACCGACACCTGGGAAACACTGGCCTGCGAGTGCTCCAATTGGAGAACAGCCTTTACCAAAGGTGTCCTGGGCTTTGAAGATGCCCGAACTCAGGACTAAAGGGAGAAACTAATCCAGAATGTGGCAGCTAGACTGGTGACTGGGAGTGGCTGCTGAGACCACATAACATTGGTCTTGGCTCCCAGTACGTTTCCGAGCACGATTCATAGTGTTGGTGCTGACCTTTAAAGCCCTAAACAGCCTTGGTCCAGTATACCTGAAGGAGCGTCTCCACCCCCATCGTTCTGCCCGGACACTGAGGTCCAGCACCAAGGGCCTTCTGGTGGTTCCCTCACTGCGAGAAGTTACAGGGAACCAGGCAGAGGGCCTTCTTGGTGGTGGCACCTGCCCTGTGGAACGCCCTCCCGTCAGATGTCAAAGAGAACAACTACCAGACTTTTAGAAGACATCTGAAGGCAGCCCTCTTTGGGGAAGAAGAAGAAGAAGAAGAAGAAGAAGAAGAAGAAGAAGAAGAAGAAGAAGAAGAAGAAGAAGAAGACTCACCACCCCAAAAGGAATGTGAATGTGACCAGTGGGCTGAAAAGCATTCCCTGTGCGTGTTTTAAGGGGAATGTTCTATTGTGCATTTAAATTATGAATGCTCACATTTAAATGGCCATGCAATCAATCAATCAATCAATCAATCAATCAATCAATAATATTTGGGTCATATGCCAAAGGGAAGCACCAGCACTTTGAGCCTGGAAACGGACAAGAAACCAATGCATTCTTTCCAAACAGGTGTGAAATGATCCCACCTGCTGGGTCTCCTATTAGCAGTTTTAGCAGCTGCTTTCCAAACTAATTGGAGCTTCCATACAGTCTTCAAAGGCAGCCCCATGTAGAGCGCATTGCAGCAATCCATCCTGGAAGTAACCAGAGGAGGGACGGCTGAGGCTTGACTTTGAAGCTCTTCATTCTGCAGAGTTCAAAGACACACCAGAGCCTTCCAAAAAGCAAATGTCACCCAAGGCAGGCAGGTGGCCGAAGGCCGCAGGTGTCCAGGTGGCCTGTTTGGTGAAAAGGAGTTTTGAAAGGGCAGCGAGTTCATCCTCTGCACGATTCATCAGGATTCATCAAACCTTTCTTCTGAAGTGGCAACAGCAGCCCTACTCACCTGCGGGCTCCTGTTTCGGGGCAAGCTGCTTTGTGGGCAGCAGGTTCGAATAAAATAACAGAATCATCTGCAAGGCAGTTTAAGTTCAGCCCTGCTTCCCTGAATTTCCTCCATTTCAACTCATAAATGCATGCAACATTGAGGAAGATGGAAGGCTTGCTTTGTTAAACAACTATCTGACTTTTAGAAGACATCTGAAGGCAGCCCTGTCTAGGGAAGTTTTTTAATGTTGTTGCTTTTTATTATTATTATTATTATTATTATTTATTATTATTATTATTATTATGTCAGGAGCCACCAGAGTGGCTCAGGAAACCCAGTCAGATGGGCAGGGTATAATAATAATAATAATAATAATAATAATAATAATAATAATAATAATAATAATAATAATAAATCCAGATCACATAGGGGCTCATTCACACTTTTGCTTGACCTGCATTATAATTAATTAATTAATTATACCATGATAAGAATGGACGCGGGTGGCGCTGTGGGTTAAACCACAGAGCCTAGGACTTGCCGATCAGAAGGTCGGCGGTTCGAATCCCCCGCGACAGGGTGAGCTCCCGTTGCTCGGTCCCTGCTCCTGCCAACCTAGCAGTTTCGAAAGCACATCAAAGTGCAAGTAGATAAGTAGGTACCCACTCCGGCGGGAAGGTAAACGGCGTTTCTGTGCACTGCTCTGGTTCGCCAGAAGTGGCTTAGTCATGCTGGGCCACATGACCCGGAAGCTGTACACCGGCTCCCTTGGCCAATAAAGCGAGATGAGCTCCGCAACCCCAGAGTCGGCCACGACTGGACCTAATGGTCAGGGGTCCCTTTACCTTTACCATGATAAGATTTCAGAGCTAAAACAAGTCAAATAAAATACAGGGTGAAAACAAGACAGAATAAAATACAGGGTTGAAACACGTGAATAATTAAACGAGAAAGCAAGACACTTTTAAAGGTTGTAGAATATTAATCAGCCAAAGAACTGTTGAAGAGGAAGAGCATTCCACAAACTGGGAGCCACTGCAGAAAAGGCCCTGTTCTCCACGGTGCTACCCTTTGATGGACCTAACATGGAGGAGGCAACAGAGGATGGACATAGAAACTGGGACAGTTTCTATGGGGAGTACCAATGTTGTGTACTGATGAATTAGTGAAGAATAAGAAGAAGAGTTTGGATTTGATATCCCGCCTTTCACTCCCTTTAAGGAGTCTCAAAGCGGCTAACATTCTCCTTTCCCTTCCTCCCCCCACAACAAACACTCTGTGAGGTGAGTGGGGCTGAGAGACTTCAGAGAAGTGTGACTAGCCAAGGTCACCCAGCAGCTGCAGGTGGAGGAGCGGAGAGCGCGAACCGGTTCCCAGATTACGAGACTACTGCTCTTAACCACTACACCACACTGGGTCCAAGGACCTTTTTTTGATGTTCTGTGGCTGTGTCTTACCTGCTGAGCCAATGTCGGCTATGGCAGCAATATCTCTCTGGGTTTTCCAGACATCTCATAAGATCCTATTAATTGCCTCGAGACTAATGTGGATTGCAGTGTATTTAATTAACGGGGGCGGTAATATTGGCGGGTGGCGCTGTGGGTAAAAGCCTCAGCGCCTAGGGCTTGCCGATCGAAAGGTCGGCGGTTCGAATCCCCGCGGCGGGGTGCGCTCCCGTTGTTCGGTCCCAGCGCCTGCCAACCTAGCAGTTCGAAAGCACCCCCGGGTGCAAGTAGATAAATAGGGACCGCTTACTAGCGGGAAGGTAAACGGCGTTTCCGTGTGCGGCTCTGGCTCGCCAGAGCAGCGATGTCACGCTGGCCACGTGACCCGGAAGTGTCTCCAGACAGCGCTGGCCCCTGGCCTCTTGAGTGAGATGGGCGCACAACCCTAGAGTCTGGCAAGACTGGCCCGTACGGGCAGGGGTTACCTTTACCTTTTAATATTGGCGGAGAAGGAGCCATTTCTTTGAGGGTGTTCGTTTTAGCAATTTCAGCTTCTCCATCAAAGCAACATGATTCTATAAAGCTTCTTAGTTTGCTGGCTCTTTCCCCAACAAGACATTATGGGATGTGTGTGTGTATTAAGTTCCCTGACCTTTCTGTGCAAGACTAATATGCTTTTCTGCATTAAGAGGGATTATTTTTAGCTTGCTGGCACTTCTTGGATCTCAAGATTATTCTTTGGGTGTTTTTGTTTTTTTTTAAAGGACTACAATAGCACCTTTTTCCTTTCCTTTTAAAAGGTACTTTTCTTTGCCTAGCGCCACTGTTTTTGAATAAAGACCTATTTTACACAGTTCTGAAATTGGAGTGCCAAACAGAATAAGGAAGATTCCTGGTGCTTTCCATTCATATTGAGGAGTTCTGGAATGGCCAAGTCCTAAATCGTTCCTTAAAATCGCGTGACACTCAAATACTGCTGCATGCTAAAAACAGGGAGAATAAACTAGCCCAAACCAGGCACTTTAAAATACAAATTATTTATTCTGCTTTTTTCTTTTTGAAAAGAAAGTCAAAATTCACTTGGGAAGGGCTGCAAGTTGGGTGGGGCAGAGGAAGGCCGACTACAGAGAATTAGGGCCAGTGTCATAGCTAAGTGGCAGAACATCTGCTAGGCATGTAGAAGGCTGCGGGGTTCAAGCCCTAGTTAGGGCTGGCAATGACTCCCTGTCTGAAATCCAAGAGAGCTGCAGCCAGTGCAGACAATACTGAACTCGATAGGATAAGACAATTTCCAATGTTCCCATGCTTAATCCCTTCCTTTTACTGTAGTTGTTTCCCCCCTCAAAAAGTAAAAAAGAGAAAAAAATCTAGCCAGAGCAAGCTGCTTTAAGGTAAAAGGTAAAGGTACCCCTGCCCGTACGGGCCAGTCTTGCCAGACTCTGGGGTTGTGCGCCCATCTCACTCAAGAGGCCAGGGGCCAGCGCTGTCCAGAGACACTTCCGGGTCACGTGGCCAGCGTGACATCGCTGCTCTGGCGAGCCAGAGCCACACACAGAAACGCCGTTTACCTTCCCGCTAGTAAGGCGTCCCTATTTATCTACTTGCACCCGGGGGTGCTTTCGAACTGCTAGGTTGGCAGGCGCTGGGACCGGAACAACGGGAGCGCACCCCGCCGCGGGGATTCGAACCGCCGACCTTTCGATCGGCAAGCCCTAGGCGCTGAGGCTTTTACCCACCAGCGCCACCCGCGTCCCTCGCAAGCTGCTTTACCTCTTCTTATTTATTGAAAAGATTAAAAAAAAATACATAATTACAAGTGTACAGAGTAAGATAAGACAAAAAGAAGAAGAGAAGAAAAGAAATAGTACCCAGGCTTGTAGAAAACTTTGGGGAAAAGATGTGACAATTGACTCTTTCTCCCTGTGGGTAAAAAAAGCAGCTGACGGAGGGCAATTTTGGAGCTGCGAGATGAACAGGAGGGAAAGGATGAAGTAGTCTCTATCTGCTCTTTCTCTGACCCAACTGCAGGCTGCTCTGTTGCCACCAACCTGTGACAGGGTCTTTTCTGTGGTGGCTCCCCATTTGTGGAACGGCCACCCTGGTGAGGTACACCTGTCTTCCTCGTTATTGACTTTGAGGTTAATCTAAAATCATTCCTGTTTGATGGCTGAAAGACACTGCTCCTGGCATCTCTCAGATTCCGGCAACCCTGAGACAATTTTGTAAAACTGTTGTTAGAATATTTGAAAATAATCATGGCTGCGTTTGCCATTCCTGGACTCCTTTGGGAGGAGAGAAGGATATAAATTGAATGAATGAATGAATGAATGAATGAATGAATGAATGGGCAACATAACAATTAAGGGGAATATAACAACAACAGCTAGGCTAGCTCAGTCGGTAGAGCATGGGATGTGGGTTCGAGTCCCACAGTGGGCATTTCTAAAAACAACAAAAACAACAACTCTGTATTGCAGGGAGTTGGACTAGAGGACCCTCGTGGTCCCCTCCAACTTAGAATTCGATGATTCTATATGAATCTTGGTTTGAAAATAAAACCATGACAGACAAGAACATAGCTTACAGATTTGAAAATAAGGGACCAGCAGCCTCGAAAATAAGGGATCAGCAGCCAAAATAAGGGATCAACAATTACTTTGATAAAATACATATTTTGTTACGTGCAAATGGCTTTAGATACCTATTAGGTCCATAAATTACCATATAGCATATATTCAACACAAAAAAACCAGCAATAATTTGTTGTTGACAAAGGACAGCTGGACATAGAAAGGGCCCCATTACCTTCAGTAGTTTATTTAAGGGACATCATCAATAAGGGACAGCAGTGGGACATGGCGTTGGGATAAGGGACTGTCCTGCCAAATAAGGGACGCTTGACAGCTATGGACAAGAACATATAAAATACTGACTGCATCAGGCCTCCCTCCCTCATCTGAGACAGCTATTCCAGCAGTGGGAGAGCTGGGAGAGCAGAACTCACTCCACCAGCTCCCTCCTGCCTCTGAACTGTGCAGGTCGGCCATTGTAGGAACACCAACTGTTTAGAAAATTGGTGCCTGAGTTTTGATTTTCCTCTGCCCTTCTTGTTCCTTTCCCCTGTGTGTCGTGCTTCTCTAGACTGTAACCCTGCAAGCTGTGCTGTCTTTTTGACTACTGTATATGTAAGCCGCTCTGGAATGCTTTTAGGCTGGAGAGCAGGGTATACAAATGTTATCAATCGATCAACAATCAATCAATCAATCAATCATCAATCAATGTTAATGTGTGATTTGAACTCACTCTGGATAGACTCAGGCTGCATCTCCCCTAGTAGGGCTGGCCCAAGACATTTTGGCGCCTGAGGCGAACCACAAAATGGCACCCCCTTCCCCACCAGGGAAGAAGGGTGAGTGAAGATCAAGAACAATATTTGTGGTGGCCCACAAAATATCTACATTGGGATCTGCTGTCCCTGTGGATCCTGCCGCCTGAGGCTGTCACCTCCCCTTGCCTCACGGTGGCCGGCCCTGACCATTGGCCACTGTTCAGCCTGGACACCGAGGTCCAGATCTGAAGGTCTTCTGGTGGTTCCCTCACTGTGAGAAGTAAAGGTACAAGGACGGGCAGGCAGAGGGCCTTCTCGTGGTGGCGCCCGCCCCTGTGGAACACCCTCCTGTCAGATGTCAAGCAGATAAACAGCTATATGACTTTTAGGAAGACATCTGAAGGACAGCCCCTGTACAGGGAATGTTTTTAACGTTTGACATTTCACTTGTGTTTTTAATATTTTGCTGGAAGCCTCCCAGAGTGGCCTGGGAAACCCAGTCAGATGGGCGGCATATAAAAATAAAATAAAATGTTGTTGTTGTTACTAAGCGCATGCATGTTCAAACATAAGAATAAAGCACTTACCTGACTCCACTGCTTCCTTGACTATCACTGCGCAATACGGATCGATCACATCTCCCTGGGAAGGGAGATAGGGACCGCTGTCGTAGTTGGACAATCCAATACGGAGAAAAGGAGACATGTCGGTCTCTGCGAGGAGAAGAAAGCAGAGGTTATTGGAGAGGCTCTCGCAACTGCCTTGGCTGTTGTAGTTTTAGCGTCTGTGGCAAGCCCGGGAATTTAACAGAGAAGTTGCTTATCCATTCCGGACAGCATTTCCCCTCTCCGTCCCGCAACCCGCTGAGTAAGCAAAAGTTTCCCTGGCACATGGAGCGGCTATGCTGTCGCCCCTCTGTATCGCTGGAGGCTGCTGTGGTCACCAAGGCAGTGGTCGGGAATGACATCTGATTGACTTTGCTGGGTGAAAAGCAGCAGGCAGCTGCAGGAGGGCTTGAAATTGGATATTGGATGCTGGAGGAGGGGGGGCGAGGGGGAAGCGATTGCTCAGTGAACCCTGCACAAGTGAATGCCAGGCACAAGCTGCCCCTGAAAAGGAACCGGGAGCAAAGCAGTTTGCAAAATGGCAAGGGGATGGCTGGAAGCTGGCATGGTTAAATAAGATGCTGTCAAGCGTTTAAATTGATATTTATACAGTGGCGGTGGCTCTGTGGTCTAAACCACAGAGCCTAGGGCTTGCCGATCAGAAGGTCGGCAGTTCAATTCCCGAGACGGGGTGAGCTCCCGTTGCTCGATCCCTGCTCCTGCCAACCTAGCAGTTTGAAAGCACCTCAAAGTGCAAGTAGATAAATAGGTACTGCTCTGGCGGGAAGGTAAACGGCGTTTCTGTGTGCTGTTCTGGTTTCGCATAAGCAGCTTAGTCATGCTGGCCAGATGACCCGAAGCTGTCTGCAAACAAACGCCGACTCCCTCAGCCAGTAAAGCGAGATGAGCGCGCAACCTGAGAGTCGTTCGCGACTGGACTTAACGGTCATGGGTCCTTACCTTTACCTTTACCTTGGTTTCAAGCAGTGGTCCTTGGTACTCAAACAACTTGGAACCCAAACACTGCAAATCCAGAAGGAAGTATTCCAGTTTGCAAACTGTTTTCAGAAGCTGAGCATGCTCCATTTTGAGTGTTACACTTCCAATTTGAGTGCCACACTTCCATTTTGAGTGTTAACGCTGAGGTCTGTCTGTCTTTGCTATTTATTTTGTGTTTTTGTTTTTGCAGCTTTTTTGTTGTTTTTGTGACTGTGTGGAAGCCAGATCAGCTACTGACTGATTGATTGATTGATTGATTGTGTGACTGTAGTACATTGTTTATTGCTTTCATTTTATGGATCAGTGGTTTCGTTAGATAGTAAAATTCATGTTAAATGACTGCTTTAGGGGTTGTTTTTAAAAGTCTGGAATGGATTAATCCATTTTGCATTACTTTCTATGGGAAAACGCGCCTTGGTTGTGGAACGCTTTGGTTTTGGAACGGACTTCCGGAACGGATTTAGTTTGAGAACCAAGGTACCACTGTATTAAGCAACTTGAAATGCAAAGTGCCCAATGCTAAACACCTAAACACAAACGGAGAAGTTACCAAACTCCACACAGCAATAAATGATGTTATTTTTGTGATCTGGCCTGGAGGTCTGCACTCTAGCAAACCCCACCCCAAGTGGAACTGAGGCTGAAACACGGCCACCAATATAAATGGCCACAGATTTCAGACTGCAACTGAAATGAATCATGCAGTGTATTGACGTTAAACAGTGCTTTATTCAGAGAATAGCATTCTCTTCCTCTAGAAAGGAAAGACATAGCGATTTAAAGGAAAATGTAATATAGCAGGCTGGTACTTAGAAAATAATATGGATTAAGAATGGCATAAGAATAGCAATTTAATGGCATTGGCAAAGCAATCAGAGTTTGAATGAGACTCTGAGGTTTGCTTTTTCTGACCCCAACTGAAGATTTAGCCTCAGGCAGAGAAGCATCATCATAAGACGTCGGGCAAACTCAAGAATACTAAACGGCATTAGTCAAAAGCTTTATGCAAGGGCGAAGTCTCGGCAGCTTTGTCTGGTTCGCCAGCTATGGCCATTGCTGGATAGGGAGAGTCAGACTACTGTAGTTCACGTGTTAGTAGCCCTGAGGCTGGATTACTGCATTGCACTGTATGTGGGGCTGCCCTTTGGGTCTGTCTTGCAAGCTCCCCCAGGTGCAGAATGTGGCAGCCAGATCGCTGGTGGGAAACATGTGACTCCCTTGTTAAAGCATCTTATTCTTCTTGTTATTATTTTATTTATTAAACTTACATACTGCCTTTCAGTGACAGCAGTCACGAAATTAAAAGACGCCTGCTTCTTGGGAGAAAGGCGATGGCAAACCTAGACAGCATCTTAAAAAGCAGAGACATCACCTTGCCAACAAAGGTCCGCATAGTTAAAGGCATGGTTTTCCCAGTAGTGATGTATGGAAGTGAGAGCTGGACCATAAAGAAGGCTGATCGCCAAAGAACCGATGCTTTTGAATTATGGTGCTGGAGGAGACTCTTGAGAGTCCCATGGACTGCAAGAAGACCAAACCTATCCATTCTGAAGGAAATCAGCCCTGAGTGCTGACTGGAAGGACAGATCCTGAAGCTGAGGCTCCAAGACTTTGGCCACCTCATGAGAAGAGAAGACTCCCTGGAAAAGACCCTGATGTTGGGAAAGATGGAGGGCACAAGGAGAAGGGGACGACAGAGGACGAGATGGTGGGACAGTGTTCTCGAAGAGACCAGCATGAGTTTGACCAAACTGGGGGAGGCAGTGGAAGACAGGAGTGCCTGGCGTGCTCTGGTCCATGGGGTCACGAAGAGGCGGACACGACTAAACGACTCAACAGCAACAACTGCCTTTCATCCAAAGATCTCAGGGTGGTTCCTCTGCACCAGCTGCCCAGCTGCTACTGAGCCAGGTTCAGGGTTCATGTATTGATTTACAAAGTCTTGAACAACTTAGATCCAGGGAACCTCAGTGGCTGCCTCGCCTCACAACGCGTACAAAGCAGGGAGATCAAGATAACCAAGGATCTGGAAAGGAAGCCTTATGAGGAACGGTTGAAGGAGCTGCGTGTGGAAAAAGAGGAGTCTGAGAGGAGATATGGCAGCCATCTTCAAGTATCTAAAGGCCTCTCACATGGCAGAGGGGAGAAGCTTGTTTTCTACTGCTTTGGAAGCAAGGACCTGAACCAATGACTTCAAGTTGCAAGATAGGAGATTCTGACTAAATATCAGGAAGATTGTTCTGCTGGACAGAGGAACGGTCTCCCTCAGGAGGTTGTGGACTCTCCTTCCTTTGAGGTTTTTAAGCAGAGGTTGGATGGTCATCTGTCATAGATGCTTTAGGACCCTCGTACCTACAGGACCGCCTCTCCCGGTCTGCCCCACGGAGGACCTTAAGGTCCATAGATAGCAACACCCTAGAGGTCCCGGGCCCTAAGGAAGTCAGATTAGCCTCAACCAGAGCCAGGGCCTTTTCAGTGATGGCTCCGGCCTGGTGGAACGCTCTCTCTCATGAGGCTTTTTTCTGGCCCACGTAGGACCAGTCTGGATAGTTGGCCTTGGTGAAGACTTGATGTTTTCATCCCCCAAAAAGTTTTCGATTTGAGTTTCTACTGAAATGAGGCTGCATTTTAATGTTGTATTTTTATTTTGTTTTTAAGTTGTATTTTAATCGATTGTTTTTATACCTGGTTTTAGCCGCCCTGAGCCTGGTCTTGGCTGGGGAGGGCGGGGTAAAAATAAAATTTATTATTATTATTGTCATTATTATTATTATTCTCCACTGCAGTATTATTATTATTATTCTCCACTGCACTGCAATAATATTATTATTCTCCACTCCACTGATTCCTGCATTGCAGGGGGTTGGACTAGATGAGCCCTTCGCGTCCCTTCCAACTCTTCAGTTCTCTGATTCTATCACCCTTATATCCTAGCTCGATCACTGAGATTACCTGCAGGAGC
Organism: Podarcis muralis; assembly: GCF_004329235.1. Taxonomy (NCBI): domain Eukaryota; kingdom Metazoa; phylum Chordata; class Lepidosauria; order Squamata; family Lacertidae; genus Podarcis; species Podarcis muralis. The sequence goes on along the minus strand of NC_041318.1, from coordinate 2,789,528 downwards.
ATATCTGGCCATTCCTCAAGTTGGCGAGGTTCAGCTGACAACAGCAAGACGCTGAGCCTTTTGTATCATGGGCCCAGTGGGATGGCCTGGGACTTGGGCTCGGAACCAGAGGAGTCTCAGTCCGCACTGGGTCCTTTGCCTCAGGCATCACCCAAACCAAGTCTGGGGCCTGATTCTGAAGAGCCCCAGTCTGCACAGCTTCCCCTGCAACAAGCACCAGCTGGGCCGAGTCAGGGGCCTGAGCCTGCCCTGGCTCCAGATGCGGGGATGACCTCGTTGCCTCCAGCTGGGCCATCACTCACAGCTGCTCCACGACCAGTTGGGTCAGGGGAGGCTGAGGTGGCCCCTGGGTCTAGTCACCCACCGACGTCTCCTGAGCTGCAGAGACTCAGGTCTGAGAGAAGGAGAGACCTGAGTACTCGCAGGAGGAGTGCTCGCCTTCGGGAGAGACAGGGAGGTGAGTCGCCGGGGGATCAGGACCGGCCGCTACCCCAACATAGATAAAAGGCTGCCGGACCTTGCCCCAGGTTGCGGGAGCAACGTTGCTGTTTGCCAGAACCTGCCTGAGATCCTTTACCTGTCCTTGCCTGGTTTCCTCTCTCGTCTCCTGCCTTGGCCCTTGGGCTGACTCCCCGCGGAACCCTTGGATTTGGGACCGGACCTGGGCCGTGTTGCTCAGGTTATCCCTGGGCCCAGCACACCTTTGAGGTTTTTAAGCAAGAGGTTGGATGGTCATCTATCATAGTTGCTTTAGGGGATGAACTAGATGAGCTCTTGGGTTCCCTTCCAACTCTTCAGTTCTCTGATTCTATCACCCTTATATCCCAGCTCCATCACTGAGATTACCTGCAGGAGCATATCTGGCCGTTCCTCAAGTTGGCGAGGCTCAGCTGACAACAGCCAGAAGCTGAGCCTTTCGTGTCATGGGCCCAGCCCTGTGGGACTCTCAGCCAAGGTGACACTTGTCTCAAGTGAAAGGCAGGTCCCTTAGAGTAAGGAGGCTCCTCAGGTCTTCGTCCTGGGTGAGGGTACCAACCCCAGCCAGCTCCGGTCTGGCCTTCCTGAAGGAGCTGCCTGCCTTCAGCTGCCTCTTGACAGCTCCCCTTTATTTACGGCCCTGATGCCTGCTGACGGGCGAGCTGATTTATGAACTCCGCTCTTCGCCTCGCGACTCGGGAGCCGGGAGATAAATGGCAGCGCTCGAGGCGAGGGCTAAAACTCAACTAACATTAGGGTGAAGGATTTGCCGCTCCTTCCACCAGCGTCAAAGTCTTGCTGGCGGAGGCAGACGGGGGGGAGGACGCCCGACGGTGTGTAAATCAAGGCACCGCCTTGGGCGCGATGCTGAATCAGCAGTCGGCAAACCCGGGCCTGGGTCTCTTCCTCCTCCTGAGGGAGAAGAAGAGGAGGACCCCTGATGGAGAAGCTGCCTTTGCCCCTCACCTGCCCAGAAAAGAATTGAACAAGCAACTGATGGTTATACAGCTCTACCTCTCTTTCAAATCAGAACCAGTGAAGGCGGTGAAGGTCCTGTGTGAGTGTCTGGAGGAGGTTGGAGGATGGATGGCGGCCAACAGATTGAGGCTGAACAAGACAGAAGTACTGTTTTGGGGGGACAGGAGGCAGGCAGGTGTGGGGGACTCCCTGGTCCTGAATGGGGCAACTGTTCCCCTGAAGGACCAGGTGCGCAGCCTGGGAGTCATTTTGGACTCACAGCTGTCCATGGAGGCACATCAATTCTGTGTCCAGGGCAGCTGTTTATCAGCTCCATCTGGTACGCAGGATGAGACCCTATCTGCCCGCAGACTGTCTCGCCAGAGTGGTGCATGCTCTGGTTATCTCCCGCTTGGACTACTGCAATGCGCTCTAAGTGGGGCTACCTTTGAAGGTGACCTGGAAACTGCAATTAATCCAGAATGCGGCAGCTAGACTGGTGACTGGGAGCAGCTACCGAGACCACATAACACCAGTCCTGAGAGATTTGCATTGGCTCCCAGTACGTTTCTGAGCACAATTCAAAGTGTTGATGCTGACCTTGAAAGCCCAAACGGCCTCGGTCCTGTATACCTGAAGGAGCGTCTCCACCCCCATCGTTCTGCTTGGACACTGAGGTCCAGCCTCCTGTGGAAATGAGTTCTGCAGTTTAACTATGGTTGATGGGGCCCTCATTGACCAACCTGCACCGTTTTTAATGTTTGTCAACATAAAGAGCAATTTTGAGAATTTGAACGCTTGCTTTTGTGCAAATGATTTTTCATGTATGTATGCGAGGGACAGAGGCACACTAGCTGCCCGGCGACTGCTACGGTATGTGGAAAGAGCCCAATCCACCGGCTGTTGCCATTTGCTTGGTAGGCTGCCAAATGCATCCCCAATCAGAGGAGACGATGATGGCCTCATCCTGCGGACAAATGATGAATCAATAGTTCAGATAGCTGGGTGGTGGAAATAACAAATAACTATAAATGCATAAATAATTCGGTGGGATATGATCTTCTGTCTTGGTTTTCGTATATCAACGTGGGGTTTACTATGTATGTCTGTTTGTCTGGTTGTAAATCATTTCGGTTGCCTTAAGATAAAGCAACTGACAGATTTAATAATAATAATAATAATAATAATAATAATAATAATAATAATAATAGCATAACCCTGCTTGGGTATGTTGAGTGTCCTGTTGCTGCCTCTGTCTCTTTCTCTTACCCAGAAATGGCTGTTATCTCCAGACACTGTGCTCAGCCGAGGCCTCTGACAATACAGAGACATTCAGGGCAGGATGTGAGTCAGCTAACAGGCTCCTCTCTCTAAGCAGCCTGACCGAGCAATGTCCTGTCTGACCCTTCTTCACAATGCAGGTTAAACGACAGCTCAGTGGGCTGCGCGAAGCCAGCCAGCTGGAAAACGGCCTGCCTCTCTCGCTTCCTTGCCTATGGAAATTAACCCCTCCGGAGTTTGCCTCCTCCCGCCCTCCTGCTCTGCCACGGTCTTGAGGGCGAAGGCATTGCAAGGTCGCAACTGGCCTCTCTGGAGAGCTCTGCTTTATAGGCTTAGCTACTGGGACGCGGGTGGCGAGGGGGTTAAACCACAGAGCCTAGGACTTGCCGATCAGAAGGTTCGAATCCCCGCGACGGGGTGAGCTCCCATTGCTCAGTCCCAGCTCCTGCCAACCTAGCAGTTTGAAAGCACGTAAAGTGCAAGTAGATAAATAGGTACCACTCCAGCGGGAAGGTAAACGGCGTTTCCGTGCACTGCTCTGGTTCACCAGAAGCGGCTTAGTCATGCTGGTCACATGACCCGGAAGCTGTACACCGGCCCCCTTGGCCAGTAAAGCGAGATGAGCGCCACCACCCCAGAGTCGGTCACAACTGGACCTAATGGTCAGGGGTCCCTTTACCTTACTGGGATCAGCAAGATTTATTCAGACATAATAATAATAATAGGGACGCGGGTGGCGCTGTGGGTTAAACCTCAGCGCCTAGGACTTGCCGATCGCATGGTCAGCGGTTCGAATCCCTGCGGCAGGGTGCGCTCCCATTGCTCGGTCCCAGCGCCTGCCAACCTAGCAGTTCGAAAGCACCCCTGGGTGCAAGTAGATAAATAGGGACCGCTTACTAGCGGGAAGGTAAACGGCGTTTCCGTGTGCGGCTCTGGCTTGCCAGAGCAGCGATGTCACGCTGGCCACGTGACCCGGAAGTGTCTGCGGACAGCGCTGGCTCCCGGCCTCTAGAGTGAGATGAGCGCACAACCCTAGAGTCTGTCAAGACTGGCCCGTACGGGCAGGGGTACCTTTACCTTTAATAATAATAATAATAATAATAATAATAATAATAATAATAATAATTTATTTATACCCCACCCTCCCAAGAACGGGCTCAGGGCGGCTAACAACCAATAATAAAAACAAGTTGATTAAAATACAATTTAAAAGATTAAGATACAACATTAAAACATACAGTTCAGGTGCCGGAAATGTTCGCCTTACGAAATGCACAAGTGCTCTGTATGTTGTCAGAAGACATATGATCTTGGAGACAAATAATAGGTATTACTAGGGGCTGCAGCCCTGCTTGTTCTACTTGTCAAACCCCTTCTCATCCCCCCCCCCCCACACACTTTAAGGTCTTTCCTGAAAAGGTTAGGAGTTCTCTTCTTCAAGCATTTGGCACAACAACCTCTCGCCTCTTAGAGACCTGGTTGCAACTGAGTCGAACAGTATCCCATCAGTTCTTCACTACGTAAGCAGGGAAAGATGTTCAACTATAGGTGGGGCACATGCTTCATGAGGGCTTTCAAAAAGAAAGGGAAATTTTGTATTCAGAAGCATTAATGCCTGAGCACAGCCGCTGTGGCTAATAGCCATCGTTAGCCCGCTCCTCCTCTGTGATTTTTTTAAAATCCTCTTTGAAAGCCACCCAATTTTGTGGCCATCGCTGCGTCTTGTGGCAGCGAGTTCCAAAGTTTAACTGTGACAAAGGACTTTCTTTTCTCTCATGAATCTTCCAGCATCCAACTTCGTGCCTGCCAGTTCTAGTGTGATAAGAGATGGGCGGAAACTTTTCCCTAGCTGTTCTCTCCAATCAAGGAAAATGCGAAGCATGGGCATTAACACAGGTGCCCTCTGGAAAAAGGGCATGAATGAGGAATTGGGGTGGCCTGAGGGTCACTGGGGGCCAGCTAGAGAAGACTGGGGGTCCACATTTGACTATGAGTTGCGCCACCCCATTGGGGAAACTTGTAGCAATTATTATTTCTGACAAACCCTCCAGGCATTCAAAGATCCCACGCCAATACGGTCGTCATCCGGAGAGCTGAGCTCCGCCGAGCCCGGCCTGATCCTTATCTAAAATCAATGGCCAATAAGGTGGAAAGAATGGAGACGTGGGAGAGTTTGCTTTGCGGCTGCCCAGCACCATCCTGCCCCATCAGAGCGGGGGACCATCCAGACGGTGCCTTTCCTGGGGGCTGAAAAGAGAGCAGATTAGCGCATTAGCCATGGAGATCTGGCTCCAGAGCTCTGGCCAGGACCCCGGTGACCTCAGCAGCCATCCGGGAGTCAATGAGTCACCCGAGGTGAAAGACCAGGAGCCAATGCTGCTGTTGTTGATGATGGGGAGGAAGGGATAGGCACTTCTGCAACGGCACTGAAATATACTGAGTCAAGAGTGGATTTCATGCTCTTTATTCAGCTCATAGTGGTGAGGAGGAATGGAAGTTCCCCCAAATATCTGCTTTATATACATTATTTACACAATGGGCCCCACGTGATTGGCTAATTCCAGAATTCTCCTGTAGGCCAATCAGGTTGTGGATTCACTTCCATCTGCAGCTGGATTGGGTGGCTCCTGCAGACCAATCATACTGCTGCATTGTTCTAGGACCAATCAGACTGCTGCATTCTGAATCCTATTGTTCTAGGACCAATCAGACTGCTGCATTTTGGATCCTATTGTTCTAGGACCAATCAGACTGCTGCATCGTGAATCCTATTGTTCTAGGACCAATCAGACTGCTGCACTTTGGATCCTATTCAACTCAGTACATAACAGGCACCCTCTTGCACAAAGATGGAGATGGAGATGGATGGGAGCACCACGCACTGGTCCAGGTTGTTTTGGGAAAGGCGAGGAAAAGGGCTGCAGAAGTCGTGTCACAGACACAGTTCATTTATTTATTTACAGCAACTTCCATCTGAGCTCAAAGCGGTCGACCTAAAAAGCAGCCTGCAGATCAGCTGTGCAATAACAATGCACCATAAAAAGTATAATTGACTGATTTTAAAAAAAATACTTACATAAACGGTCAGGGACTGTGCTAAGGAGGGCGGCACTGAGGAAGAAGAGAAGAAGAAGAAGAGTTTGGATTTTATATCCCGCTTTATCACTAGCCTAAGGAGTCTCAAAGCGGCTAACATTCTCCTTTCCCTTCCTCCCCCACATCAAACGCTCTGTGAGGTGAGTGAGGCTGAGAGACTTCAGAGAAGTGTGACTGGCCCAAGGTCACCCAGCAGCTGCATGTGGAGGAGCGGGGAAGCGAACCCGGTTCACCAGATTACGAGTCCACCGCTCTTAACCACTACACCACACTGGCTCTCCCTCACACCCTCTCGCCACACCCTCTCCCTGATCCTGACTCTTCCCAGGAGCAGGAAGATAGTATGATGGTGATGATGATGATGATGATGATAATGATGATGATGATGATAATAATAATAATAATAATAATAATAATAATAATAATAATAATTTATTATATATACCCTGCCCATCTGGCTGGTTCTCCCCAGCCACCCTGGGCGGCTTCCAACAAAGTATTAAAATACAGTGGTCTGTTAAACATTAAAAGCTTCCCTAAACAGGCCTGCCTTCAGATGTCTGCTAGGTTGGCAGGAACAGGGACCGAGCAACAGGATTCGAACCGCTGACCTTCTGATCGGCAAGTCCTAGGCTCAGTAGTTTAACCCACAGTGCCACCCGCATCCCTATTAAAATGCACTCAAGGAGGGTTCAAAACAAGGCCAGAGAGGGGGTTGACCTTGGGAGAAGCCATGGCCTGATGACAGTCTCAGGGGCCGAACAGAGAGGCCCTGGAGGGCCACATTCATCCTCGCTCCTGCTTTAAAAAGAATGGGGAGTTCAGCTCGAATCCTCGGCTGCCTCTCCCACTACCATTTTCTCTCCATCTCCTCTTGAACCCGTCAAGACCCGAAAGCTTCATTCTCCGGTGGGGAGTCCATTGTGGGGTAATTGAACGGCGATTGATTGCCACGCAAGCGCTCTTTTTGTTCCTGGGATTAATGGGAGGAGGGGAGATAAATTTAGCCGCCACTAATTAACCCCAATTACAGAAGCGATAGATTAGATCCATACCTAACTGAGGCTGGCTCTCCCCACACCGGCGGGCGACCCCAGCAGACCTAAGAAAGCTGCCCTCAGATGACAAACGCTACAAAATGGTGTTTCCTGTCGAGGGGCAAGTGCTTCCCGGACAAAGGAGGCAGCCGCTGATTTCGGCACAGCGAAATAAATTCAGGGCAACTCTAACCTCCCCTTGAAATTGTCCCTCCAAATTATTATGCAATATTCCCCCTTAGAGATGCTGCTGCAAACCCTCCAACATTTCTCTAAATGAAAATGTTGTTTGTTGTTGTTTAGTCGTTTGGTCATGTCCGCCTCTTCGTGACCCCATGGACCAGAGCACGCCAGGCCCTCCTATCTTCCACTGCCTCCTGCAGTTTGGTCAAACTCATGTTTGTAGCTTCGAGAACACTGTCCCACCATCTCATCCTCTGTCGTCCCCTTCTCCTTGTGCCCTCCATCTTTCCCAACATCAGGGTCTTTTCCAGGGAGTCTTCACTTCTCATGAGGTGGCCAAAGTCTTGGAGCCTCAGCTTCAGGATCTGTCCTTCCAGTGAGCACTCAGGGCTGATTTCCTTCAGAATGGAGAGGTTTGATCTTCAAGCACCAGAATTCAAAAGCATCCATTCTTCGGCGATCAGCCTTCTTTATGGTCCAGCTTCCACTTCCATACATCACTACTGGGAAAACCATAGCTTTTACTATACGGACCTTTGTTGGCAAGGTGTCTCTACTTTTTAAGATGCTGTCTAGGTTTGTCATTGCTAAATGCTAAATGAAAATAAGGAGTCCTATATTATTATTATTATTATTATTATTATTATTATTATTATTATTATTACTACTACCCCACCCATTTGACTGGATTGCCTCAGACACTCTGGACGGCTTCCAACATATAAAACATTATACATTATAAAGCTTCCCTACACAGGGCCGCCTTCAGATGTCTTCTAAAGATTGTATATTTACTTATCTCCTTGGCCCAGGAATTGGATAACACCATACCCTCCATATCACCCAAAGGTCATCTAGCCCAACCCCCAAATTAGGGCCCTCATATCTACGGGACCGCCTCTTCTGGTCTGCCCCACAGAGGACCTTAAGGTCCATGAACAACCATAGCTTAGAGGTCCTGGGCCCTAAGGAAGTCAGACTATCCTCCACCAGGGCCAGGGCCTTTTCAGTGATGGCTCCGACCTGGTGGGATGCTCTGTCCCACAAGGGCCCTGCAGGATTTAACCTCCTTCCGTCAGGCCTGTAAGACAGAGCTATTCCGCCTGCCCTTTAATTTGAATTCAGCCTGATCTTTTATTCCCCTTCTCTTCCCTCCCCCTCCCCTTTTATGAAGATTACCCGCTCTGAGACCCCACAGCTCATTCTCCCCTGGTCTCCTCACTGGCCCAAGTAGGACCAATTCAGCCAGCTAGCCCTGGGGATTATCTAAGGCTTATTTCCCCTAAATTGATTTTTGAATTTTTTTGTTATCTGTGTTTTTATACTGTATTTTATGCTGCTTTTATAATTGTTTTAAACTTGTTGTTAGCCGCCCTGAGCCCGGTTTTTGAACCGGGAAGGGCGGGGTATAAATAAAAAAATTATTATTATTATTACAGCAGGAATCACAACTGACGGATGCCCAACAGATGGCCACCCAACCTCTGCTTATAAACCTCCAAGGAAGGAGAAAGCCAGTAAGCTAGCAAAAATGTGTAGAACAAGTACAAATACTTGCTGGAAATATAAAGAAAAAGAAGGTACATTTTATCATACGTGGTGGACTTGTGAGTTATTAAAGGCTTTCTGGGAAATGATATATAATGAACTGAAAAAAATGTTTAAAATAACTTTTGTAAAAAAGCAAACAAACCAGAAGCCTTCTTATTAGGAATTGTAGGTACCCGACATCCCAATGGAACAGAAAAATACTCTTCATGTATGAGACAACAGCCGCACAGATGCTCTTAGCCCAGAGGTGGAAAGAAGACAAAGTCGCTACCAGAGAGGAATGGCAAACCAAGCTGTTAATACTACGCCGAAATGGCAAAACTGACCGGAAAGCTCAGGGACCAAGAATAAAAAACTTTCAAGAAAGAATGGGGAAAAAATATAACTTAATTAGGAGACCACTGTAAGCAGATGAAAACATTAGCAGGATTTTAATCTCACTTGTAATGTAACAAATACCAAGAACCATATAAATAAAAACACAAAAGAGAAGTTGCTGAATTACAACATATTACTAAACTGAAAACTATGGAGAGACCTGGTCTGAATAGAGATATTGGATTCTTGTCTCATTACACATGCTAAAGCTGTTTTTGGTCATCTGCATAGTATCCCATGCTTTTTCCTGTAGGACTAATTGCAGTCGTTAACAGTCGTTAACAGGTTTACCATACCCATTGGGTTAATCACCCATCTCCTACTACCCTTCTCAGAAAACCCCACCCCACTCTCCCACTATATATAAGGGTCTGGTGACTTCTGTTTCAGTGTATCTGAAGAAGTGTGCATGCACACGAAAGCTTATACCAAGAAGAAACTTAGTTGGTCTCTAAGGTGCTACTGGGACGCGGGTAGCGCTGTGGGTTAAACCACAGAGCCTAGGACTTGCTGATCAGAAGGTCGGCGGCTTGAATCCCTGCGACAGGGTGAGCTCCCGTTGCTCGGTCCCTGCTCCTGCCAACCTAGCAGTCTGAAAGCACATCAAAGTGCAAGTAGATAAATAGGTACCGCTCTGGCGGGAAGGTAAATGGCGTTTCCGTGCGCTGCTCTGGTTCGCCAGAAGCGGCTTAGTCATGCTGGCCACATGACCCGGAAGCTGTACGCCGGCTCCCTCGGCCATAAAGCGAGATGAGCGCCGCAACCCCAGAGTCGGCCACGACTGGACCTAATGGTCAGGGGTCCCTTTACCTTTACCTAAGGTGCTACTGGACAATTTTTTAATTTTTAATTTTTAATTTTGACTGTGTCAGACCAACACGGCTACCTACCTGAATCTATGGAAAATATGGGTAGATATAAAATATGGACTATGAAATAATATGCAGTAGAAAACACGGACAATAGGATCCATGGAGGGGATGGAGGGTGTTATGTACTGAAGTTCTCACCCTGGGCCAGCAGGGGGATACTGTAGATAGTTTTCACTCAGGTCCACGTCAGTTATTTTAGGCGGGAAACCCTGGGTTGTTGTTGCTACAATGTTGACAGCTGGCTGCCTATAAAAGCAGGCCGGCTGAGCTGTTTGTTGTTCAGTTTCTGTTCCAGCTTACAAAATAAAGAGCTGCTTTGGAGAAATCGCTGTGTCATCTGCCATGTCTACCCACTATTCAACAGAGGGAAATCTTGAAATTCAGAGAAATCTCTCTATATGGATATGTGCTTGGTTTTCTAATACATTTATATTTGTAAAATCAAATAAAAACGATTATAAAAAAACAAGGAAGGAAGGAAGGAAGGAAGGAAGGAAGGAAGGAAGGAGAAGCCCCCACCTTCTATGGTGGTCCTTTCTGTTGGCAAACAAAGTCCTTCCTAACATTTAGCTGGAATCTCCTTTTCCATCATTTGAATCTGTTAGTGCCAGCGCCTTCTGTCAAGAGCTTGGGTGTAACCTTTGACGCCTCCCTTTCCATGGAAGCGCGGGTTGCAGCCACAGCAAAGGTGGCATTTTTCCATCTTCGCCGCATTAAGCAGTTGGTCCCTTACCTTTCTCGCCCTCATCTGGCCACAGTGATCCATGTGACGGTCACCTCCAGGCTTGATTATTGTAACTCACTCTACGCGGGCTGCCCTTGAAGCTTACCCAGAAACTCCAGCGGGTGCAGAATGCCGTGGCGAGGCTCCTTACGGGGTCCTTGCCGCGGGATCACATTCATCCAGTGCTTTACCAACTGCACTGGCTCCCGGTGGAGTACAGCATCAGGTTTAAGGTGCTGGTTTTGACCTTTAAAGCCCTATGCGGTCTAGGACCCTTGTACCTACGGGACCGTCTCTCCTGGTATGCCCCACGGAGGACATTAAGGTCCACAAAATACAACACTTTGGAGGTTCCAAGTGGCAAGGTGGTTAGATTGGTCTCGACTAGGGCCAGGGCCTTTTCAGTCCTGGCCCCGACTTGGTGAAACGCTCTGTCACAAGAGACCAGGGCCCTGCGGGACTTGACATCTTTCCGCAGGGCCTGCAAGACAGAGCTGATCTGCCTGGCCTTTGGTTTGGACTCAGTCTGACCTTTATGTTTCCCTTCCCTTATGGTTTTGATCTATGGGCTACTTTTAAAATGAGGCTGCATTTTAAATTGCATTTTAACCTGTACAGTGGTACCTCGGGTTAAGTACTTAATTCGTTCCAGAGGTCCGTACTTAACCTGAAACTGTTCTTAACCTGAAGCACCACTTTAGCTAATGGGGCCTCCTGCTGCCGCTGCGCCGCTGGAACACGGTTTCTGTTCTCATCCTGAAGCAAAGTTCTTAACCTGAAGCACTATTTCTGGGTTAGCGGAGTCTGTAACCTGAAGTGTATGTAACCTGAGGTACCACTGTATTTTAAATTGGTTTTTGGTTTTCCTCCTATTATGTTTTACTGTAATTTTACTGGTGTTAGCTGCCCTGAGCCCAGCTCTGGCCGGGGAGGGCAGGGTATAAGTAGTAGTAGTAGTATATTGGTTCAGATCCTACCCTCTGGAGCAGCAGAAAACAAGCTTGTTCCATCCTCCATATGGCAACCCTTCAGATATTTGAAGATGACCATGATATCCAATATCCACATGCTGGAGAGAACTCTGTCCAGGGCCTTCAGCTCTTCCAAAGGTGCTGTCTCTCCACGCTTTCAACTTCCTGCTCCTCCAGTAATCCAGATGAATTTATGCTCAGCTAATGCCATGGGTAGTACATAAACTCCCCCTCCCTCCGGTTTAGGGGCCATCAATCTGGGGGATTATTGAGCCGGGTTTCGGAGTTAGCAAGCGTGTTGAAAATGCAGCCGCCTTTCTCTTTATCACTTTCAGATCGGCCCATCGGATAAGAATCCATCAGGGCAAGTAATGGGAGAGGCGTTTCTGATAGATGGCCGGCTGGCAGGCGGATCAATCCCACGCCAGCAGAGAAAGGCAGCCGAGGCAAGAGAGCCTGGCTTCCCTTTGCCTTCAGAGTCCTGGGAATGCAGGTGGAGAAAGTCCTTTCAGTTCGCAGTTAAAGGTGGGCCCACCTTATTTGCACTGCCAGGAGAAGTACGAGAACTGGGGAGAAAAGTCAGCATTCAGAATTTAGATTCTCCAGCACATTTCTCCAGTCAAGCAATGACTGTGAAACTGGGTAAACCGCGGCCCCCACCTCTTTTGTCAGAGGCAGAATTCACAACATCGCACAAATCTTTACAACAGGGGCTGGCAACCTTTCTGGGCCACTAGTTGCATTTGGGATTTGGAGAAACTGCTGCGGCGCCGGGCACAAAATGGCAGCTGTGGGGTGTGTGGCTTCATGGGTTCACAGGAGGAGAGGCGGAACCAGTGAGAAAACAGGAACTGGGCAGGAAGAGCATTTTCTTGTGCACTGTTGCTTTTTGAGAGAAGATCTACCTGTCCAGGTTCCCAGCTTGATAACACAGTAAGCGTAGGTTATTAAAAAGGAGGATTTATTGCAAAAACAAACATATGGCTCCGGACGGCTCTAACAAAGTCCGGTCTGGCATTGCTACTCAAGATGACCCTTCTGAAGACTCCTTCCAGCGCTGACAGAAGATATTGAATTTACGACCCTTACGTCTCTTGTTTTGCTTCCTATCTAGCAGCCCTCCCATTCGCCAGCTCTTCAGATTTAGTTGCTCAGCTCAAACCTCTTCCCATTGAGTGCTCACTGGAAAAACAGATCCTGAAGCTGAGGCTCCAATACTTTGGCCACCTCAGGAGAAGAGAAGACTCCCTGGAAAAGACCCTGATGTTGGGAAAGATGGAGGGCACGAGGAGAAGGGGACGACAGAGGACGAGATGGTTGGATAGTGTTCTGTCCTTCCAGTGAGCACTCAGGGCTGATTTCCTTCAGAATGGATCGGTTTGATCTTCTTGCAGTCCACGGGACTCTCAGGAGTCTCCTCCAGCACCATAATTCAAAAGCATCCATTCTTCAGCAATCATTTTAGTTTTTCTCAATATAGAAAATAACAGCTAGGGACAGGTCCTAAACAAAAAAAAGGCACCATGGAAAGGGTTGACCTCCCTCCCCCCAGTTCCATCACTGCAACTCTCAGAATCTGCAACTCAATCCCTCTTTCCAGGGAACTCTGGGAATTGTAGCTCTATAAAGGGACCGGGGGTCTTCTAGCAACTCTCATCACTAATAATAATAATAATAATAATAATAATAATAATAATAATAATTTATTATTTGTACCCCACCCATCTGGCTGGGTTTCCCCAGCCACTCTGGGCGGCTTCCAACAAAACACTAAAATACAATAACCTATTAAACATTAAAAGCTTCCCTAAACAGGGGCTGCCTTCAGATGTCTTCTAAAAGTTTGGTAGTTATTTTTCTCTTTGACACCTGGTGGGAGGGCGTTCCACAGGGCAGGCACCACTACTGAGAAGGCCCTCTGCCTGGTTCCCTGTAGCTTTGCTTCTCACGGTAAGGGAACTGCCAGAAGGCCCCCAGCGCTGGATCTCGGTGTCCAGGTAGAACGATGGGGATGAAGACGCTCCTTCAGGTATACTGGGCCTTTGAGGCCGTTTAGGGCTTTAAAGGTCAGCGCCAACACTTTGACTTGTGCTCGGAAACGTACTGGGAGCCAGTTTAGGTCTTTCAAGACCGGTGTTATGTGGTCTCGGCGGCCACTCCCAGTCACCAGCCGCATTCTGGATTAGTTGTAGTTTCCAGGTCACCTTCAAAGGTAGCCCCTTAACAAACTACAGTTCCCAGGACTCTTTGGGGGAAGCCAAAGAAAATGGCATGATCCTGCTTTCAACTGGTAGGGTGACCATCTGTCATGGATGCTTCAGCTGAGATTCCTGCATTGCAGGGGGTTGGACTAGATGACCCTGGGGTCCCTTTGAATTCTACAATTCTATGAAATGTACAGTGCAGACAGGGCTGCTCTTTGGGGTAGGACAGTCACAGAAACAGGGACCAAGTTAACCCCACGAGCTCCTGGTCCTGTGGATCCGACCTTGCTTTGAAGTCCAGTCTCTTCATTCCAGACTCCCCCAGCTTCCTTTCTCCTTTTAGGACGGGAAGAAATGCTGTTTTTATTCCCTCAGTGGCAGAAAAAGAAATGATAGTAAATAAACGAGCGTTTGCCAGAAAGGTAATAACAGGCCGTGCTGTTGGAAAGAGAAGGAACTGCTGAGCAGGCAGATATCCCAGAGAGAGAGAGAGAGAAATTCTCCCAAACTCTTTCCTTCCGGTAATTCCCACTGAGGGGCATCAACCGCGGTTTTGCGCAGCAGAAACGTGGGGAGGGGTGTGTGACGGGCAACGCTAATGAAGTTACCGCCATCGGGCGATTAGGTTAGCTGATCCTCTGGGACTGGCCGGCGAGGTGATGGACGGAAAGAAGAACGGGAACTAAATTGCATTTCATTTCAATTTGGCCATAAATGTGATGATTTCGTCAGATAAGCACAACGAAGGAGGGAGGCGAGGCTGGCAGGGGAAGGAGATGAGCAGGCCCCAGGCCTACCTAGAATTTGGGGTCCACGACAAAGATGGTCCAAAGGGCACACACAAACACACACACACACCCCGATAATGAACCGAGGGCACAACGCCATTCGTGCCAACGGAATTCGCACTCGTCGCCTCACTTCCAGAAGGATATTGAGGAGTTGGAGGGGAGGTTTGGAAAAGGGCAACCCAAGTGATCGGGGGGGGTGTGGAACAGCTGCCCTATGAGGAACGTTCGCCGCCTTGGTGGCTTTTTAGTTAAGGCGAGGAAGAAGAGACATGATAGAAGTTTGTGAAATCATGGAGAAAGCACATAGAAGGAAGATTAACACTGGAACAAAGCTGAATGCTGGAGAATTTGGGACAGGTGAAAGGAAGGACTTCTACGATGGGGAGTGTAGTGAAACCGTGGAACTCACTGCCACAGGAACCAGTGGTTTTAAAAGAAGATTAGGCAAATTAATGGAGAAGAGGGAGATTGATGGCTGCTAGCCTAGATGGCTGTGCTCTGCCTTCCATCGCCGGAAGCAGCCGTGCTTCTGAATACCAGTTGTTGGGAATCTCAAGAGAGGAGAGGGGTCATGTGTTCGAATCCTGCTTGCTGCTTTCCCAGAGGCATCTGGACAAGACAGGCCATGGGCCTGATCCTGCAGGATCTTCTGAGGTTCTTATGGAAACCACAGGAGGGGAGATTAGGCTCTTGGGCTCAAATCTGACTTGTGGGTTTCCTGCAGAACCTAGTCAGCCAATGAGAGAACAGGATGCATGCCACCCAAAATATCCCAGAGCAAAACTGGGACGCTCTTCTTTTTAAGCTTGCCAGATTTTTTTCAAAGAATCCGGGGACACTTTTCTTTTTATCATATGTGGTGGGAATGTAAAAAAG
The DNA here is from genome assembly GCF_004329235.1 of Podarcis muralis. NCBI lineage: Eukaryota > Metazoa > Chordata > Lepidosauria > Squamata > Lacertidae > Podarcis > Podarcis muralis. The sequence continues at coordinate 2,774,130 of NC_041318.1, read as the reverse complement.
TGAAAAACTTCTGGGAAATTATATATAATGACGCAAAAAAGATGTTGAAATATACATTTATTAAGAAACCAGAAGCATTTTTACTTGGCATTGTAGGAGATGATATGAATAGAAAGGATGATTGAGTTGTTTTTATATGCAGTGACGGCGGCAAGAATATTATTGGCACAAAAATGGAAGCAAGAAGAACTACTGGCGAAAGAAGAATGGAGGGTGAAATTGATGGACTATGCAGAGTTAGATAAATTAACAGGAAGGATTCGAAACCTGCAGGACCAGAGATTCTCAGAAGACTGGAGTAAATTTACGAACTATTTGAAAAGCAGTTGTGATGAGCAGATTACGCTAGTAGGATTGCAAGAAGTTTTGTAAGGAGAATTATTTGAAATATTGCAAGAAAGGTAATGAGAAGAGTTATTAGTTAAGGATAATTAAATGTAATATAGAAATTAAGAAATGCATAATATGCGATAGAGAATGGAAAATCATCAGAGGTGTTGATGGAAGTCTAAAACCTTGCATAAGATGAGAAGTTATGTTGTATGACTGTTGGAACTGATATGTTAAAAATGAATAAAAATGATTTTTTTTAAAAAAAAGAGAAAAAAGTTATTATTTTATTTTATTTTTTTAAAAAATTAAGAAGTAATATCTTCTCTTCTGTGGTCTCCTCTGCGCGTGGCCTTCCTCTGGGCCCCGGCCTGCTCTCTTGGAGTGCTAGCCACTGTGGAGTAGGCTTGGGCCAGACCTGGTGCTCTCCTACCTCTTTTCCTCAGCGGCAGCAGTGGCGCGGCAAGATCGGGGGTCCCCTTTTTTTCTCCTTCCTCTTTCTTCCTCTTCCTTCTCCTTCTCCTCTCCTCCTTCTCCCTGCATCGGCTCCGGGGTTTACTTGGCCCCGGAGCGCCACTGGGCAGTTGGCCGGGTAGCCGGGCGCTCTCGCACCCAGCTTGATTTGGGTTGCGGGGGGGGTGCGTCAGCAGTTCCCCCAGTTGACGCGCCAGGTGCCCCCGGTTCCCCTTTGGCAGTGGCGGCGGCAGCGGCAATCTCAGCAGCCCGGAGCCAGCCTGGTAGCGCAGTTGGCTCTGGCTGGCTTCAGGAGCTGCCCGCTGCCGTGGCGCCCGCCATTTTGCCTTGCCGGAAGTCCCCATATGATGTGTCTTGTGCCGTTGAACCAATCACGCAACATTCATTCCTGCGAATAAATCTACAACACTTAAAATATGAATCCGGGGACATTAAATTAAATCCGGGGACATTCCAGGGACGGATTTTATCCGGGGACAAATTTGTAAATCCAGTGGCAAGAGTCTTAATAGCACAAGGATGGAAGAATGAGGAAATCCCAATAAAAGAACTGTGGCAAGAGAAACTGATGGACTATGTGGAATTGGCGAAATTGACACACAAACTGCGTGATAGGGACAACTGTCACTTTAAAGAAGAATGGGAACCTTTTACAAAGTACTTAAAGAAACAACAAACTGAACTGGACTCCTTGGCAGGCTTTGAATAAACATACACAAATTTATTATTGGTATCATATAGTTTGATAAAGTAAGGATTTTTACAATTTTATAATATGCAGAGAATAACATGTGCTGAAAAACCAGAGAGAGGAGCTGAAGGAAGTGTGGGGGAGGGGGTGGGAGGGTGGGTTTCTCTTTTGGGGAGGGGGGAGGGGAAAATAGGGGGGAATGAGGATGATATGTTTTTGATAAATTGTTATATTGAAATTCCTAATAAAAAATAATTGTAAATCCGGGGACTGTCCCCGGGAAACGGGGACATATGCTAACCCTACTTTTGGGGCCACACTCTTTGAATGTGATGTGGACCCGTGCAAGAGCACAGCACCCCAAAACGCACACCCTTCAGGGCCCTCAAAAGCGAAATGTCCCAATTAAATCAGGACAGTTAAGGAGCATGCAGGATGTTCAACTAGATGCTCCTTCTTAGATTTTTATGTTGATGGTCCTCACACCAGCAACTTCTCCCATGTGGACTGTGTGTGAATACCTGGCCAGGCCTGCTCCTTTCCCAAATCTCCACCTCCACTCCACCAGCTGGCTGACAATTAGGCCTCCTTGAGAAGACGGAGGACACCGACTAAGGAGCACGAGGTGTCGGCAAAGCAGAGCGCCGCAATCAAAATGACATCATGCTCATTTGTACGGCTGCAGATTATTCATCGGAAACGGCCAAGGTTTTATGAAGTGGTTGTATATCACCTGAGCTTCGTAGGCTGTTCATTGGAGGAGTAAAGGAGCGGGATATGGGATATTGACTCACGCCGAGATTTATGAGATGGGATCACGCCGGTTGGTCATGAAAGAGGCAGCACGGACAGACCTGCCCCTTCTGCTCTGGGTGTCGTGTGGAGTATCTTCATAGCATGATTCCATCGGAGACACACGCTGAATTCTCCTAGACTAGAGTATCACTTCGGTATACATGAGGATGAAAGGGCTTGGGGCTCAGGAGTAGAGCAAAGGTTGGACATCTATCTCTTGGGGACTCTTCAGCTGTGATTCCCAGGGGTTTGGACTAGATGGCCCTTGAGGGTACCTTCCAATGGATGAAGTTGAATCCTGACAAGACAGGATGCTTTTCAACATCTACATGCAGCCGCTGGGAGAGATCATCAGGGGTTTGGGCTGGATGTCCACCAATATGCAGATGATACCCAGCTCTACCTCTCTTTTCAAATCAGAATCAGTGAAGGTCCTGTGTGAGTGTCTGGAGGTGGTTGGAGGATGGATGGCGGCTAACAGATTGAGGTTGAATCCTGACAAGACAGAAGTACTGTTTTTGGGGGACAGGGGGCGGGTGGGTGTGGAGGACTCCCTGGTCCTGAATGGGGTAACTGTGCCCTGAAGGACCAGGTGCGCAGCCTGGGAGTCATTCTGGACTCACAGCTGTCCATGGAGGTGCAGGTCAATTCTGTGTCGCAGGGCAGCTGTTTATCAGCTCCATCTGGTACGGCAGGATGAGACCCTATCTGCCACGGACTGTCTCGCCAGAGTGGTGCATGCTCTGGTTATTTCCCACTTGGACTACTGAAATGCGCTCTACGTGGGGCTACCTTTGAAGGTGACCTGGAAACTACAACTAATCCAGAATGCGGCAGCTAGACTGGTGACTGGGGGCGGCCGCCGAGACCACATAACACCGGTCTTGAAAGACCTACATTGGCTCCAGTACGTTTCTGAGCACAGTTCAAAGTGTTGGTGCAGACCTTTAAAGTCCTAAATGGCCTCGGTCCTGTATACCTGAAGGAGCATCTCCACCCCCATCGTTCTGCCCGGACACTAAGGGCCTTATGGCGTTTCTCTCATTGCAAGAAGCCAAGTTACAGGGAACCAGGCAGAGGGCCTTCTTGGTAGTGGCGCCTGCCCTGTGGAACACCCTCCCACCAGATGTCAAAGAGAACAACAACTACCAGACTTTTAGGAGACATCTGAAGGCAGCCCTCTTTAGGGAAGCTTTTAATGTTTAACAGACTACTGTATTTTGATACTCTGTTGAGTGGCCGGGGAAACCCAGCCAGATGGGCGAGGTATAAATACAGTGGTGCCTCGCAAGACGAAATTAATTCGTTCCGCAAGTTTTTTCTTCTTGCGAGTTTTTCGTCTTGCGATGCACGGTTTCCCATAGGAATGCATTGAAAATCAATTAATGCGTTCCTAGGGAAACCACCTTCAGACCAGGTCCGGGGACAGTCCTGTCCCCCGACTCTTCTGAAGGCTGGGGGGGGGGAACAAGGGCTTTTTTCCCACTGCCAGCCTTCAGAAGGCTGTTCTGAAGGCTGGCGGTGGGAAAAAAAGCCCTTCTTCCCACCTCCCGCCCCGCAAGCTCCGGGGACCTCCTGCCGGGCGCGCGAAGCTTGCAGACACTCGCCCAAAGCAAGGGGAAGCTCTCCGGAGGGCTCCCCCGTGCTTCGGGTGACAGGCTGCCGCCCCAAGCCTCGCGCACCCGCGGGATCTCCTGCCGGGTGCCGCGAGGCTTGCAGACACTCGCCCGAAAGCAGGGGAAGCCCTCCGGAGGGCTCCCCGTGCTTCGGGTGACAGGCTGCCGCCCCAAGCCTCGCGCACCCGGCGGGATCTCCTGCCGGGTGCGCGAGGCTTGCAGACACTCGCCCGAAGCAGGGGAAGCCCTCCGGAGGGCTCCCCGTGCTTCGGGTGACAGGCTGCCGCCCCAAGTCTCGCACACCCGGTGGGACCTCCTGCCGGGTGCGCGAGGCTTGCTGACACTCGCCCGAAGCAGGGGAAGCCCTCGGAGGGCTCCCCGTGCTTCGGGCAACAGGCTGCCGCCCCAAGCCTCGCGCACCCGGCAGGACCTCCTGCCGGGTGCGCGAGGCTTGCAGACACTCCAAAGCAAGGGGAGCTCTCCGAAAGGCTCCCCGTGCTTCGGGTGACAGGCTGCCGCCCCAGCCTCGCGCACCCGGTGGGACCTCCTGCCGGGTGCGCGAGGCTTGCTGACACTCGCCCAAAGCAAGGGGAGCTCTCCGAAGGGCTCCCCGTGCTTCGGGTGACAGGCTGCCGCCCCAAGCCTCGCGCACCCGGCGGGACCTCCTGCCAGGCGCGGGAGGCTTGCAGACACTCGCCCAAAGCAAGGGGAGCTCTCCGGAGGGCTCCCCGTGCTTCGGGCAACAGGCTGCCGCCCCAAGCCTCGCGCACCCGGCGGGACCTCCTGCCGGGTGCGCGAGGCTTGCAGACACTCGCCCAAAGCAAGGGGAGCTCTCCGAAGGGCTCCCCGTGCTTCGGGTGACAGGCTGCCGCCCCAAGCCTCGCGCACCCGGCGGGACCTCCTGCCGGGTGCGCGAGGCTTGCAGACACTCGCCCAAAGATTTTAAAATGCTGGGGGTCGGGAGCGAAGCGTTCGCTCCCGCCCGCCAGCATTTTAAGATCGCCCGGGGCAGCGGAGAAGTCTCCGCTGTCCCGGGAAGGCAGGCGTGGGGGAGCAAAGACTTTTGCCCCCCGCCGGCCTTCAGAAGAGGTCCAGGACCTCTTCTGAAAGCCGGCTGTGGGCGAAAGTCTTTGCTCCCGACCGCCAGCAATTTAAAACAGGTCCCCGGAGATTTCCCTATGGGCTTTCGTCTTGCGAAGCAAGCCCATAGGGAAATTCGTCTTGCGAAGCGCCTCCAAAACAGAAAACCCTTTCGTCTTGCGGGTTTTCCGTCTTGCGAGGCATTCGTCTTGCGGGGTACCACTGTAATAAATTCTATTCTATTCTATTATTTTCTATTCTACTCTACAGTGGTACCTCGGGTTACATACGCTTCAGGTTACAGACTCCACTAACCCAGAAATAGTACCTCGGGTTTAGAACTTTGCTTCAGGATGAGAACAGAAATTGTGCTCCGGCGGCGCAGCAGCAGCAGGAGGCCCCATTAGCTACAGGGAACCAGGCAGAGGGCCTTCTTGGTGGTGGCACCCGCCCTGTGGCGCTACTTGGTGGGACGGGGTGCCTTGTCCAGGGTGCCAGGACATCAGTATTCAGAGATATTCAGCATGCACAGCCATCAATGCGGAACTGAGGGCAGCTGAAGGATTTGAGCACAATAATGAAATCAGGGTGTGATTTATTTTTAAAACCTCAGAGAGGAAAGTGATACCTTTTAACATAATTCTGACATGGGAAATGAGAGATTAAAAGTGTTCAGGAAGAAATGATAGGGTGGGTGCCTTAAAAAAAATTACCAAAAAATAACTCTCCTCGGCAATAATTTACTTTTACTTAATGCAGTAAAGTTTTTACAAGTGTCATAATTTACTTTTAACATATGCAACGGTCTCTTTTCACTTGTACCTAATTTACATTTATATTTCAGAAGTGGTGAGTGAAAACGTTGGGTGCTAAAACGCTCCATTGACCCATCTAAATTTCTGCTGCTCTAACAGTGCAAACCTATGTATGTCTACTCAGATGTCGTCTTCTTTGGCGATCCCTCGTAGCCGAGTAAGATTGTCTTACAGTGTGGTGTAGTGGTTAAGAGCGGTAGTCTCATAATCTGGGAAACCGGGTTCGAGTCTCCGCTCCTCCACATGCAGCTGCTGGGTGACCTTGGGCCAGTCACACTTCTCTGAAGTCTCTCAGCCCCACTCACCTCACAGAGTGTTTGTTGTGGGGCAGGAAGGGAAAGGAGAATGTTAGCCGCTTTGAGACTCCTTAAAAAGGGAGTGAAAGGCGGGATATCAAATCCAAACTCTTCTTCTTCTTCTTCTTCTTCCATAAACACGGCTTTAACAATGAGTCCATAAGGGACTGTGGAGGCCAATTCTGGACCCACACATCCTTCCATGGTGGGGACATAGGTTTCCGGTCAGGAGTTGATCACGGTGTGGATTTGCCAAGTATGCCCTCCTCGTGGCACGTTTCTCCCTTGCATCCTGAATTCGAGTTTCTTCAAAGCCCATGACACCTTTGGTAAAGGCTGTTCTCCAACTGGAGCACTCACAGGCAAGTGTTTCCCAATTGTTGGTGTTTCTACTACATTTTTTTAGATTTGCCTTGAGAGAGTCTTTAAACCTCTTTTGTTGACCACCAGTATTATGCTTTCTATTTTTAAGTTCGGAATAGAGTAGTTGCTTTGGAAGACAATAATCAGGCATCCGCACAACATGACCACTCCAACGAAGTTGATGTAAGCCCCATGCAGTCTAACCGGGCTTACTCTCAAGTAAGAATACAGGAGCATTTCATTCAGTCTGCATCCTTAGGTGAAGTGTCCTAATTTGCACCCCTGAGGTTGCTTCCAGATGACTTGCATTGAGCCTTTAATTTGCCTGCACAAATTCTGCAATTCTACATTTCTGCTCTATATCGTGCAATCATTCTGGCTTGTTTGCAGGGAGGTTACATGATGTCATGTCGCTCATTCAGATTCTGAACATCTCTGAATTTTGCAAGTTACATTTTGGCTGGGGGAAAATGAACCAAATCACATTTTAAAAATGTGTATTTGAGAAATGCATACCTTGAAATAAGATATGTATTTAAATATTATTTTGCCATAAGATGCATATATGCATATTTATTTATTTATTTATTTATTATACAGTACCACCCTATAACTGGAGGTCTCAGTACGCATATATATATATATATATATATATATATATATATGGAAAAAATCATATGAAAGAAATGTGAATAATGTGAAAGTTAAAATACCGTAAGTGATACAATTAGTCCAATAAATGTAAAATGATTAAGAAGACATTATGCTTTTTATGAAAGGATTCCAAATATTGTTGTATTTATCCATACACAATCTGTGTCCAAAAGCAATCTGTTCAAATTTTGCTAGAGTTGTCATATCTTCTGTCCAAAGATCAAAGGGAACCATGGTGTTATCTTTCCAATTAATTAATACCAGTCTTTTAGCATAAGTAAGGGCGCAGTAGTCCGTTTATGTTGACCCTTTGTCAAACCTCATAATATTATTATAATATTAAAATAATATCATCATCTGGCCATTTTAGATTTCCCCCCAAAGTAGTATTTATGCATTTTAGTACTTTTCTCCAAATTTTTATGCCAGACATTGCATAAACATATGTTTCAAAGAAACGTTTCCTTATTACATCTCCAGCAGCTAGTGTTTGTAGATAACACCTTTCTAAACAAGTGTACTGGAGTCCAATAAATTCTAAATATTCCTTTTTGTTGTATAAGACATTTTAAATATAAATTTTCACGAGGATTAAAAAAAAACCCCAGATATTAATGCAGAGCTAGAATGGATTTATCAATGAAAATTGTGGAAGCTGTGGGGGTCTCTTCTGGAACGTGGGTCGCTTGGCAAAAGACCAAATCAAGTCTCAGTTGCAAGGTTTCAAGAGACGGAAATCAATTCTTTTTGGCGCAAGCGTTGTTCAACCTAAGAGGCCCTTTGACCTCTGACGGTTTATGAAACCTTCTGTGTCCAAACAGATGAAAGTCCGAAAGACACAATATCTCTCTTGTATGAAACTCTGGTGGCAGACAAAAAAAACAGTCTCTTATTAGGTTTGACGGCAAAGTGAGAAGATAATCTGAAGCAACACATAACTGACATGCAATGGAAAACGCTCCGGTTGAAAACTCCCTTAAAAGCAATTCCAGCTTGTGTCAGAGCAGCAACACTGGAAGTAATTTATAGATAGCACTTCACACGGGTTAAGACAAATCAAGTGAATAGTGACCCATCCAACACCTCTTGGAGAAATCGTATTAAGAGGGGAAGTTTCTACCACATTTGGTGGGGCTGCCCGATAATCCAGGTTTTTCTGGCAGCGTGTATTACAAGAAATCCTGGCAGTGAGCTGAAGGAGGAGTTCTATTTATCTGGCAGCAGCCTCTGGAAGTTCCTGACCAGGACTTGTAAACAGGGGCATTTGAAAGGGCTTTTTTTTTTTTTAATAATATTTATTCAAGTTTTAAAAGATTACAAAAAAGAACACAATATATAAAGACAAAACATATCCAAGAGAAAAATAAAAATAGAAAAATAGAAAGAGCAAAAACAACTAAAAAAGAAAGAAAAAAACACAATCCAAAAAACAAAAAAGCAAAGCAAAAGAACAAGTTAAACCTTAATATAACTCCCTTTCTTAACTTACCTCCTTGACCTCCTCACACCTCCCCTCTTTGCATTCTAGTTCATATAGATATTTCAGCAAATCCTTCACCTTATTTTTATCCTTATATCTTATCTTATTATACTGTAGTTTCCCATTCTTTCTTTCACCAATTAATCATCCACTTTTACTTTATTTAATCTTATTTCTCTTAAAACTTATATATCTAAGCTTATTCTTAAAACGTTTCCCCTAGGGTCTTGAAAGGGCATTTTGAGGGTGAGTGCTGTCTCACAGTGCATGTAGGACCCAAAAACATGGAGCTGTGGCAATGACCTGCAACGCCTGTGTCACGTTTGACTTCCTGCCTGAGAACATGCAAAACGACACTTGCAAGCTGGTGGCCTTGCTAGAAAAGAAAGAATAGCAACTTGATCTAGGAGTCCTGGTTCCCAGCTTGATATCGCAGTAAGTGTAGGTAATTAAGAATGAGGATTTATTGCAAAAACAAACAGATAGCTCTGGACGGCTCTAACAAAGCCCATTTACTCAAAATGACCCTTCTGAAGACTCCTTCCGGTGTCTACAGAATATATTGGACTTTTGCACCTTACGTATCTTGTTTTGCTTCCTGTCTAGCAGCCCTCCCCTTCGCCGACTGTGTGGACTTTTGGGATCAGCTCCGACCTCTGCCTTTTCAGAGAGGCTGTCTCTTGAGTTTGTTCACTCCATTTTGTGCTTCCTGCGAGCTTTGGCTGTGTTCACAGCTTGTGGAACAAGCCATGATTCAAAAACCAACTTTATAAATGATGATTTAGGATCCTGGCTTGTGTAGAAACTGCCCACCATAGTTTCCTGGTTCAGCAAAACAGGAAACTATGGTGAGTTAGCAATCTCTGTTTTGCATCCAGGTGTGCAACAAAGAGAGCAAAGGAGTTGTGTACAAAACCGAAAGGCTGCTTCATATCTGGCTTATTAAACACAGATGTAAGATCAGGCACAGGCAAACTCGGCCCTCCAGATGTTTTGGGACTACAACTCCCATTATCCCTGACCACTGGTCCTGGTAGCTAGGGATGATGGGAGTTGTAGTCCCAAAACATCTGGAGGGCTGAGTTTGCCTGTGCCTGTGTAAGATCATCCAAGTGTTGACATGGGTGCTTAACAACTGCAGTTTATGATGGGGCATTTCTTGGAAGAGGAAATTTGAGGTTACAGTCTCCCACTGCTGTTTAAAAATGAAATAAAATTTTGCATACTTTTACAGTACACTGCTTGCACTTCTATTATGTTCCTGTTAACATAATTTGCAAGGCATCTTAAAAGGACAAAGTTGGACTACTAAGGAAAAAAGGACAAGTTGCATGCTGCAATAAGCCAGGAAGTCTTCATTTAACTTTCATTCACTGTTAGGTTCAAACTGGGAAACCGTGGTTACCAAGTTCAGAACACTGGCTGTGTTCTAGCCTGCTCTCAGCTACTGCCTTATTACCCTGCCCGTCAAGGTGAGGAAGAGCCGAAGTCTGCAGCTGCCAGCTCTCCCCTGCCTGACTAACATCTAAGTGCTGGCTGCAAACCTTTGCTGGGAACTGGCTCATTCCTGGCAGCCACCGAGCAAGATAAGGAATTTCTCACTAGAGCGGAGTTGAGTGTCTTAGAACAGCGATGCAGGCGGGGTGCACCATTGAACAGCGACGCAGGCGGAGCACCCATTGCAAAAGATGAATCCCTGGAGGAACATGACGCACCAAAGCTGAGCTGTCAGGAGCCATGTGGTGTCACTGGAGCTGCAAAATTGATTCCATGCCGTCACCTCTGATTTTGGGTCAAAGGAGCAAGGGCAGAAGCTGCAGATCTCAGGACTCCCTCAGAAGGTGGTGTACTCGCCTTCCTTGAGAGTTTTTCAACAGAGGTTGGGTGGCCATCTGTCATGGATGCTTTTGTTGAGATTCTTGCATTGCAGGGGGTTGGACTAGACTCCTGGTAAAGGTAAAGGGACCCCTGACCGTTAGGTCCAGTCGTGGCCGACTCTGGGGTTGCGGCGCTCATCTCGCTTTATTGGCAGAGAGGGCCAGCGTACAGCTTCCGTGTCATGTGGCCAGCATGACTAAGCCGCTTCTGGCGAACCAGAGCAGCACACAGAAACGTCGTTTACCTTCCTGCCGGAGTGGTACCTATTTATCTACTTGCACTTTGAGGTGCTTTTGAACTGCTAGGTTGGCAGGAGCAGGGACCGAGCAACGGGAGCTCACCCCGTCGCAGGGATTCGAGCCACCGACCTTCTGATCAGCAAGTCCTAGGCTCTGTGGTTTAACCCTGGGGTCCCTACCAACTCTACAATTTAAATTGAAATACTTTATTGTCACTTGTACAACTTGTATACAGTGAGATTACATGAGCACCCCCCAGTCAGCTCTCTTAGTCTGAGAATTCTTCTAGTTAAGTGATTGAATACACGCATTACGAGTATACGGCCCTAATTGATCTGCATTTAAGGGATTTCAGGTAGCGAGAGCTGGAAATGATATTTGCCAAAGATCTGGGAGTGCCACTCTTAAGTGCTGAAGAAAAGAACCTACATGATTTATGCCTATTGAATGCGTGCATCTACGCAGTCCTGCATTATTTCCCTCACAACTGGAAGCCTTCATCTGCCCCATCTGCAACAAAACATGTCTCTCCCCTATCAATCTCTACAGCCACAACAGGCGCTGTAACTCTCAGATGGTTTGAGTTCACCCCCAAAGGCTCACACCTCCATTGTCTCCTGAGACAGACGGATGCCAACCAATAACAGAGTCCCTAAAATGCCACAACACCAAACATCTCCTCCCTACAGAGTCTCCTTCTTCTCTTCAGGTTGAGGAATGCACTTAAACGTTTCTAATTTGTCTTGTTTGGAGAGAGGGCATCATTTGGGTTGTGTTTTATGGGGGCCCAGTTCATTTTACTTCCTGTAAATTGTCGCGTTAGTTATTCGGGTTTCTGGGAAGTTGTAAATTCACCCTCCTATCTTCATCACACAGTTTATGTTGTTTTACAGTTTCATTAATAGGTTCTCTCCTGGCTGGGTTGATGAAAGTTATTGACCTAATCATAACCTATTAATTATGACAGTAAATCCCCCCACAAGGAGAAGTTTTACTGTGCAAATGTTACTTGGAAAAACTGCAAGGTTTAAGCTGGAGCCTCAAGAACTTTAAATCTAAGTTAAGTTGCTCTCGGTGGAAGGTTGGAGAGGAGAGGTCTGTGGTGAGACAAATGGGGATATGTTCAGAAAGTGAGATCCACCCAATATCTTTCTGTATAGCAATATAAATTTTAAAACTTCCATCGGTTCTGGTTTATTTTGCCAAGTGATAACCAGATGCCAGAGCTACTTAGAGATGGAGGGCTGAAAAAACAGTCATCTTTGGCAATTCAATTTCCCCCCAGTATTGTGTTCCATCTGACACATTTCTGTATCAGCTCGCAATAGCAAGTCCCTATGAAAATCCAGTTGTCTTTGTCCAGGGAGTTTTCTTGGCAGGGATACTAGAGTGGCTTGCCGGTTCCTCCTCCAGGTGGATCACATTTGGTCAAAACTCTCCACTATGACCTGTCCATCTTGGGTGGCCCTGCACGGCATAGATCATAGCTTCTCTGAGTTATTCAAGCCCCTTCGCCACGGCAAGGCAGTGATCCATGAAGGGGAAGACAACTGGATTTTATGGTGCTGGAGGAGACTCTTGAGAGTCCCATGGACTGCAAGAAGATCAAACCTCTCCATTGTGAAGGAAATCAGCCCTGAGTGCTCACTGGAAGGACAGATCCTGAAGCTGAGGCTCCAAGACTTGGGCCTCCTCATGAGAAGAGAAGACTCCCTGGAAAAGACCCTGATGTTGGGAAAGATGGAAGGCACAAAGAGAAGGGGACGACAGAGGATGAGATGGTGGGACAGTGTTCTCGAAGTGACCAGCATGAGTTTGACCAAACTGCGGGAGGCAGTGGAAGACAGGAGGGCCTGGCGTGCTCTGGTCCATGGGGTCACGAAGAGTCAGACACGACTAAACGACTAAACAACAACACATGAAAATCCAGCAGCATTTTAGTGTGCATTTTGGCCAATATGCAGATTTCTGCAAGCAGTTTTGCCCGGCATGCAGATTTTATGCCATTCCCACCTATATATTTATTTGTATTTATGCCATTTCCCCCTAAGATATAATCACTGTCATCAGCGTTTGTTCATTTGTACGCTGCCTTTCCGTGGTTAAAAAAACCCACGCTCAAGGTAGCTTACAAGATGAAAAGATTTATATAATTACAAAAATATAACAAAAGCCGTCATAGGCAATAAATGAAAACATCTCAATAAGTATACCATAAAACTGAACAATCCCCACAAAAGTCATAAGAAGATCTCACGATATAGATGCAAAAATTAATAATTCCAGTAACATAAAAATTAAGCAGCCGCAAAATTAATTCTTGAACCCAACAAAAAAAAAACCCTTCAATAATACCCAGCTGCAAGAGTCTCTAGGCATCTTGAGCTGCACATTCTGTAGCATTTTTCTACAATGATGGTCTCTGGCCTCTTCAGCAACCTCAGATTTTGTAGCTGAAACCAGCCAAGACCCTCCCAGGCAGGTTGGAAAGAGCCTTGCAAGACAGGAAGCAGGTCTTGCAGGACTAACAGCAAATACAGTACAGTGGTACCTCGGGTTACAGACGCTTCAGGTTACAGACTCTGCTAACCCAGAAATAATACCTCAGGTTAAGAACTTTGCTTCAGGATGAGAACAGAAATCGTGCTCCAGGGGCAGCGCAGCAGCAGGAGGCCCCATTAGCTAAAGTGGTGCTTCAGGTTAAGAACAGTTTCACGTTAAGAACAGACCTCCGGAACGAATTAAGTACTTAACCTGAGGTACCACTGCATATAGAATCATTTAATTGTAGCATTGGGGGATATATGCAAGGCTCATCTAGTAAAACCCCTGTAGTGCAGGAATCACAGCTAAATAAATCTACTTCTTTAGACTACTGCAATGTGCTCTATGTGGGGCTACCTTTGAAGGTGACCTGGAAACTGCAACTAATCCAGAATGCACCAGCTAGACTGGTGACTGGGAGCAGCTGCCGAGACCACATAACACTGGTCCTGAGAGATCTGCATTGGCTCCCAGTACGTTTCCAAGCACAATTCAAAGTGTTGGTGCTGACCTTTAAAGCCCTAAACGGCCTTGGTCCGGCAGCGGCGTAGCGTGGGTTGTCAGCACCCGGGGCAAGGCAAGTAATTTGCGCCCCCTAACCCCTAACCTGCCGCCGCTGCCAGCTTCTTCTTGCTGCTGCCTGGGCTGGGGTATTTACGGTAAGGTAGCCACGGCGGCGGCGGGGGGTCCATGTCAGGTGATCTGAGGCGAGTTGCCGCTGGCGCTGCTGCCCAAACGACGCCGCTTGCCCGGAGGAGGAGGAGGGCAGAGAGGCGAGGAAAATGCAACATGGCCCAGCAGCGGGGCTGTGAGGAGGGGCTGCCTGGCGAGCGCTGAGAGCCGCTGCCAGCTCGTTGGTTCCGCGAGACATGGGGCTCTGCTACAGCCTGCGCCCGAGGCTCTTCGGCGACTCCGGAGGCGGCGAGCGCGCCCCCCCAGATGTTGCGCCCGGTGCGGCCAGCCCCCCCTGCACCCCCACGCTACGCCACTGTGGTCCGGTATATCTGAAGGAGCGTCTCCACCCCCATCGTCCAGCCCGGACACTGAAGTCCAGTTCTGAGGATCTTCTGGTGGTTCCCTCACTGTAGAAGTGAGGTTACAGGGAACCAGGCAGAGGGCCTTCTCGGTGGTGGCACCTGTCTCCTGTCAGATGTCAAGGAGTTTTACAATCTTCTAATATACCCGAAGGAGCATCTCCACCCTCATATTCTAATTTTCCGAGTTTCACCTGTATTTTTTAGGGGGGAAATCTAGTCTTAAACAAGAAAAAATACGGTAGTTTTTTTTTGTTGTTGTTGTTATGCCGCTTTCGCCCCCTGCACAATAATGTCTGAAACTTGTGCTCCTGAACTTCTCTCTCCTTCGCAGGTGCAGGGAACTCTGCCAAGGACAGAAGCCAACAGAGAGGGAAAGAGGAGGAGGAGGAGGAGGAAGGGAGACCTTGTCCAGGGAGAGAATAATCTTCTCCCTTGCCTGCTCCCTGTCCCCTGCGCTCAGGGAGCTTGTCACATGAAGTGTGCGACCTCACAGCACACAGCTGGAGCCGAGAGCGCCGGTAACCCAGACTTGCAGAATGTTCTCCAGACTACAGAAAACAGGCCGGCAGCGCCATTAAAAATGCCCCACCAGGGACAACCTTTCGCGGATGTGTCACCCGGGAACAGCTGCAGCCCACATCTGGGAACATCTGGGGGAAGTCACTTTCGCTCTCAGGCAGCCTCTCCGTAACTTTTGCAGACAGGGAGAACATTTTCACAGGTGCCGGGAACCTGCCGACGTCTATACCATTAATTTGATTTTGAAGTGATTTTAGAATGAATTGATTTTAGAATGTATTTCAGTTAACTGATTGTGAGATTATGTAAACTGTGTTATTTTTACGGTTGTTAGCTGCTCTGATGGCTGGGGAGGGCGGGATATAAATAAAATTCATTATTATTATTATTATTATTATTATTATTATTACGCCGCGTCGCAGAGACACTGCCTGCCATTGCTCCAGATCTTTGTGCCTCACAGTGATAAATAATAATAATAATAATAATAATAATAATAATAATAATAATAAGCAGGTCACATTTTACTTAGAACCTCAGGCCATAGCTGTCAACCATCCCTTATTTGGCGGGAAAGTCCCTTATCCCAGCGCCGTGTCCCGCTGCTGTCCCTTATTGATGATGTCCCTTAAATTTCCCAGGTTTCAAAGGAAGCAGCTCCTCTCCCTCCCTCCCTGCTGGCCAGGGAGGAGGGAGGCTCCAACTGTGTTGCTTGGCTGCGTTGCTCACCCAATAAGGAATCTAAGAACGACCGGGGGGGGGATGGAGCTTGCATGCCTTGTGCCGATAAAATCAGCCGCATTGACTGGGGACTTGCCTTTGCTCAGCGCTTCCCAGCGGAGAGGTGACGGTGGTTTTCCTTGCTGCATCCCCTTTGCTGGGTTGCTGCGCTGTGGGAACCACCGCTTGAGGCTTCGTTTGGCTGCTGGCTGGGCTTTCTGCCTTTGGCTCGGAGGGGTTCAAAAGTTGAACATACCTGTGTTCGCAAAATCCCTTATTTTGGCTGCTGATCCCTTATTTTCGAGGCTGTTGGTCCCTTATTTTCAAATCTGTAAGTTGACAGCTATGCCTCAGGCCCTCCAGGAGGAGACCCACCTGGCCCTCCAAGATGCTCTGTTTGGCCCTCGGAATGTTCCCAAGGCCCTTATGCCACCCAGCTCTGCACTCCAAATACCCTCCAACATCTCGAGTCTCAAAACTGGGGCACACTTCTTCCCGCCCATGCTCCCGCGCAAGTCATGTGACCCGCGAGAGATCACAGAGCCTGAAAGATGCACTTTTCAGGACGTGTTTTGGGGTGAGACTGTGGCCTCAAAAAAAGTGGGGAGAGTTTCAGGTGGGGAAGTGCTTTGGGGGGGGGGAGATCTCAGTGCACTCTTCCCACCTTGGATCAAATCTATGCTTCCAGGTGCCATAAGAAAGCTGCAGAGATAGAGCAGGATAGTGCGCACCCTGGAAATGATCTCTTTCAGCTTCTGCCTTCTGGAAGAAGGTACAGGGTTATAAAGACTCGGACTAGCCTCCTGAGAAACAGTTTCTATGCAAATGCGATTTTGGTTTTGAACGCATTTTAAGGAGTCTGTATGGGAGTATATTGTATTTTAAAGTGGGGTATCAGAGTTTTTAGGGGCTAATCAGGTCGGGATAGCTGGGATAGCAGGCTTGAATGTATTATGTAGATTTTTCAATTTCGTTGTAGCTGGGATAGCAGGCTTGTTTGGGTTTTGAATGTCTTATGTATGAATGTCTTTTGTATGGGACAATGACAAGAAAGATTATGGTATCATATCGAAACAAAATCATGTGAGATCATGGCCCCCCCAAATGGCCCCCATGCTCTCACGTGATAAAATTCAATGTCCCATTTTCCCCAAGACTCTTGTGGGATACACGCGCCAAATGTTTTTCCCTGGCTGCAAAGCATCCTTGAATGCTGATGGCGCCTCTTTTCCTTGACTAGGTTCAGGATAGCAAAGGGAATGCATGCACGGAACCAGCCTACTGCACAAAGGTAAAATTTTGCCCTGCCCACCATTGGAATGTGGCCCTCGGGAAGTTGTCTAGAATGGAATGTGGCCCTCGAGCTGAAAAGACTCACCCAGGACTCCAATTCTTATTCTGTTCTTTCATGTACACTCCTATTCTCTCTCTCTCTCTCTCTCTCTCTCTCTCTCTCTCTCTCTCTCTCTCTCTGATTTATCCCTCATGTAACCTTGAGTTTATTTCACGGTCAGGAATCTAACCGCTAAATGTTACGTTACCAGTTTAACCAGCTGATTTATCCCCCCTCTCTTCATGCATTACTTCACGGCACGGGCTTTAAATGTTAATTTTAATAATAAAATTTATATGTCTCTGGTGCTTTCTGTGTCTGTGTGTTTGTGTGTGCAGACATGCGTGTCCGCCAGGGCCATTATTTCACAGGATGAGGGTTTTAAAATTAAATGTCCTAATGCCAGCTTAATTGCCTGATTTATATAGAGGGGTGTCCTGCAACTTTAACCCCTACATGGATGAAGAGATGGTTGGATGCCCAGGTGGACTCTGGGCAATGGCTTCAGTTAGGATATTTTTTTTTGGGGGGGGGGATACTGGAAAGGTCAGGATCCTGTTCTGTGAGCTGTACTGTGGTTTACGAAGGAATATCCCTCCTCAGGTTTACTTGGCTACTGAATCTAGGCACACATCATGAGCCCTGCAGATCTTTTGGGATTGGGCAAGCAGTGATGCATGAGAAGGAAGAAAAATATGGGGCCCTGAAATGAGTCATAGAATTATGGAGCTGGAAGGGACCCTGAGGATCATCTGGTCCATGAGCAGGCAACCTAAGGCCCGCGGTTGAATCTGGCCCAATCGCCTTCTAAATCCGGCCCACAGACGGTCCGGGAATCAGCGTGTTTTTACATAAGTAGAATGTGCCCTTTTATTTAAAATGCATCTCTGGGTTATTTGTGGGGTCTGCCTGGTGTTTTTACATGAGTAGAATGTGTCCGTTGTCTTTGTCCATGGCGTTTTCTTGGCAGGGATACTGGAGTGGCTTGCTGGTTCCTGCTCCAGGTGGATCACATTTGGTCAAAACTCTCCACTATGACCTGTCCATCTTGGGTGGCCCTGCACGGCAGAGCTCATAGCTTCTCTGAGTTATTCAAGCCCCTTCACCACGGCAAGGCAGTGATCCATGAAGCAGTGTTGGAGGAGACTCTTGAGAGTCCCATGGACTGCAAGAAGATCAAACCTATCCATTCCTAAGGAAATCAGCCCCGAGTGCTCACTGGAAGGACAGATCCTGAAGCTGAGGCTCCAAGACTTTGGCCACCTCATGAGAAGAGAAGACTCCCTAGAAAAGACCCTGGTGTTGGGAAAGATGGAGAGCACAAGGAGAAGGGGACGACAGAGGATGAGATGGTGGGACAGTGTTCTCGAAGAGACCAGCATGAGTTTGACCAAACTTTGGGAGGCAGTGGAAGACAGGAGTGCCTGGCGTGCTCTGGTCCAGGGGGTCACGAAGAGGCGGACACGACTAAACGACTAAACAACAACAAGAAGAATGTGTCCTTTTATTTAAAATGCATCTCTGGGTTTTTTGTGGGGCATAGGAATTCGTTCATCCCCCCCCCCATACTAGTCTGGCCCACCACATGGTCTGAGGGACGGTGGACCGAACCCTTCCTGAAAAAGTTTGCTGACCCCTGAACTAAGGCATGGGTAGGCAACCAAAGGCCCGGGGGCCGGATCTGGCACAATCGCCTTCTCAATCCAGCCCATGGACAGTCTGGGAATCAGCATGTTTTTACATGAATAGAATGTGTCCTTTTATTTAAAATGCATCTCTGGGTTATTTGTGGGGCATAGGAATTCGTTCATTTCCCCCCCCCCAAAAAAAAATATAGTCCGGCCCCCACAAGGTCTGAGGGACAGTGGACCGGCCCCCTACTGAAAAAGTTTGCTGACCCCTGATCTAGTCCAATCATCTTCAATACAGGAATTTCAACTAAAGCATCCATGACAGATGGCCATCCAACCTCTGCTTAAAAACCTTCAAGGAAGGAGAGTCCACAACCTCCCTAGGGAGACCGTTCCACTGTTGAACAGCTCTTACCGTCAGAAAGTTCTTCCTGATGTTGATTCGGAATCTCCTTTCCAGTCATCTGAAGCCATAGGTCTGAGTCCTACCCTCCGGATTAGCAGAAAACCAGCTCATTTTTCTTTGCGACGGCCCTTCCGATATTTGAAGATGACGAGAACATCAAAGACCTGCTGGTGGACGCGCAAGGGTTAAGAGGTTTTTGGATTTCCGAAATCAGGTCAGTAACAGGAAAAGTCCAAGGGTGAGGGTCTCTAAGGGATCAAAGTCCACCTGCACCGCAGTGACCCTCTTCCTTCTTCTCTTTTTACAGGCTCTGAAACGCTGCCTGTTTGGCCTGAAGAAACCTACTCTTTTTAATTGAAATGGACGGAGGCTATTGACTAGCTATCAAAATTCATATCAATGCAGCACTTCGTTTTCCAGCACCTCAGCAGCCTTCTTCCCAGACCACCAACCCATCAATTCCCACCCACCCCACACTCACATTTTTCAGCCAGAAGAGAGATGTCACGCAAGCCAACGTTCCCATGAAAAGCCGTAGTAATGGCAGCCGGTCCCGGGGCAGAAATGGGCAGCCAATAGGCAGGGGGACAGAAGAGAATAATATCCTTGCTAAGAAAAGTCTCCATCTCCCCTCCTCTTAAATAACTGGAATGTTTTAAAATTAATTGATTGACTATTAAAGACTAATATAATTTTGATGATGTAGCCTATCTTTTCAGCCATTGATTTTTTTTTCCAAGTCAGAGTTCCATCTTTCTATATTCACGCTGGAGAAGAAGAGATGAAATTGCTGGCCAGAAAGACACTCACCCCAGGAAATGGCTGGAATTAATCTGGTCTGTCATGGGGTCTTTTAGGGAAGTGGGGAGGGCATCTTACTGGGACGATTCAACCCAATTTGAGATCCAAGAGTGAACAGCTTGTCTTTCATTCTGAATACAGTGGTACTTTGGTTCTCAAACACCTTGGTTCTCAAACGCCAAAAACCTGGAAGTAAGCTGAAATATACTCAGAGTCGAGTGTGGATTTCATTCTCTTTATTCAGCTCATAGTAGTGAGGAATGGAAGTTCCCCCGAAATGTCTGCTTTATATACATTAT
This sequence comes from Podarcis muralis, assembly GCF_004329235.1. Taxonomy (NCBI): domain Eukaryota; kingdom Metazoa; phylum Chordata; class Lepidosauria; order Squamata; family Lacertidae; genus Podarcis; species Podarcis muralis. Next base: position 2,754,129 of record NC_041318.1, on the reverse strand, counting down.
TTACACAATGATTGGCTAGTTCTGGGATTCTCCTGTAGGTCAATCAGGTTGCGGATTCACTTCCACCTGGAGTTGGATTGGGTGGCTCCTGTGGACCAATCAGACTGCTGCATTCTGGATCCTATTGTTCTAGGACCAATCAGACTGCTGCAATTTGGATCTTATTCAACTCAGTACATAACATAAGGGTTCCAGTTTTTCAACCTTTTTCGGAAGCTGAATGTCTGACGTGGCTGTCGGCTATTGTTTCCGGGGTGCCTGCACCAATCAGAAGCTGTGCCTTGGTTTTCGAACATTTCAGAAGTCAAACAGACTTCCGGAATGAATTAAGTTTGGCACTTTTGTTTTTGCTATTTATTTTGCGTTTTTGTTTTTGAGGCTTTTTCAGTTAATTTGTTTTTGTGACTGTGTGGAACCCAGTTCAGCTACTGATTGATTGATTGATTGATTGATTGATTGTGTGACTGTGGAAATGGATAAAAGCCCCCCCCCCCATTCAAACAATGACTATCATCAGTGCAGGTAAGAAAAAAAATATTTTTTATTTTTATCATCTACAACACTGTCGTATTTATTTTATAGCACAACACATTGATTATTGCTTTCATTTTATGGATCAGTGGTCTCGTTTAGATAGTAAAATTCATGTTAAATGGCTGTTTTAGGGGTTGTTTATAAAAGTCTGGAACAGATTAATCCGTTCTGCATTACTTTCTATGGGAAAGCGCACCTTGGTTTTGGAATGCTTTGGTTTTGGAACGGACTTACAGAAGGGATTGAGAACCAAGGTACCCCTGTAGATGTTTCTACCATGGATGGATGTAAGAAATGGATTGGTACTGGGGCCTTGGTTTCCGATTTGTTCACCAACGATCTGGAGTGAGGGGTGTGTTAAGTTGTGGGCGAACATATCAGACGACACAGTGGTTCTTCAGACAGCTCTTGTTTATTCACAGGCCAGAACAGAACTGACTGAAGGGTTCAGTCAGCCTGCTTATATAGAGTACAGTACAACGTAACTGTAACAGTTTTCTAAAACTATCCAATCACTGAACGTCACTTTCGATCCCTTATTTGCATAACTATCTACAGTATCCCCCTGCTGGCCCAGGGTGAGAACTTCAGTACATAGCAGGGTGAGATGCCCAGTGAGGGATTGTGAGGAGGTCCAAAAGGATCTCACCGAACTGGGCATTAAAATGGCAAACAGGGCTCAATCTAACTAAGTTCAAAGTGATGAATTTTTTTTGGGGGGGGGATCCCCTGACTTCACAATTATACTGATGGGATCTGAACTGCAGCGGCTGAGCAGGAAAAAAAGGAGGGAGGTGTTGTGGACACTCAATGAAACTGAATGCTGGAAGATTCAGGATAGGTTTTTAAAAGCAGCATACAGTGGTACCTTGGTTCTCAAACACTTGGTACTCAAACAACTTGGAACCCAAACACTGCAAACCCGGAAGGAAGTATTCCGGCTTGCAAGCATTTTTCGGAAGCTGAACATGCTCCATTTTGAGTGTTAGCTTCTGATCTGAGTGCCACACTTCCTGTTTTGAGTGTTACGCTGAGGTCTGGTCTGTTTTTGCTATTTATTTTGCCTTTTTGTTTCTTCAGAAGAATGGGGAAAGGGAATAGAGGATCAGGCTAATTGAAATTGAAAACCAGGCGGAATAGCTCTGTCTTACAGGCCCTGTGGAAGGAAGTTAAATCCTGCAGGGCCTTGGTCTCATGGGACAGAACTTTCCACCAGGTTGGAGCCATCACTGAAAAGGCCCTGGCCCTGGTGGAGGATAGTCTGACTTCCTTAGGGCCCGGGACCTCTAAACTATGGTTATTCATGGACCTTAAGGTCCTCTGCAGGGTAGACCAGAAGAGGCGGTCCCATAAATACGAGCGCCCTAAGCCACAAAGGGCTTTAAAGGTCAAAACCAGCACCTTAAACCTGACCCGACACTCCACCGGGAGCCAGTGCTGCATAACACGGTTGACTCATGTTAAACTTGAGTGACGGAGAGTGCCGGGCAGAGATCTCTGCTGTCCATCTGCATTCTCTTAAGTAGAGATCTTGGATTCCGAGCCAGGGAACTGAGGCACGCAAACAACAAGCACAAACCCAACACGTATTCATCTCCGAGGGGTCCTGCTACTTATGCAAACGTCTCGGGAGCCATCCAATCAGTCTAATGCAGTAAAGACCTTGTCACCACATCCTTGCCAACTGTCAGGTCCTATTGAAAGCTCCTCCTTGCTGTCAGATCGGCTTGCGGGAGGCTTCCCTCGCAGACAGGCTTCCCACTTGTAATGGGCCCGGCTCTGCCAATGCCTCCTTACTGTAGAAAATCAATTGGTCTTGAGTGCCTCTGTGGCAATAGGTGTGCACCAAGAATATTTATACACTCACTTAGCGCTGGCTCGGAGGAGGTCTCCAGGCTCTGGAGCTGGAATGGTAGAAATCCATCTTTCCCTGTCTCCATATCTGCATGGGACAAGACAGGCTTTGGAGAGAGCTGTTGTTCTGATTTATTCCGTCACTTCTTGCCCTATCACACGGGGAACGATTCAGGAGCAGAATGCAGAAGAGGAAGGAGCTTTGCAATGAGTGTTGGCGGAATTTGGAGGGGGAAGCCATCGGATTCTTAAAAAATCATCATCATCCATGACTCTTCACAAAACAAGGCAGTGGAAGAGTTGAGCTCAATCAACTCTTTCCCATTGAGACTGGAAAAGAGGAGACTGAGAGGGGATATGATTGTTGTTGTTGTTTAGTCGCTTAGTCGCGTCTGACTCTTCATGACCCCCTGGATCAGAGCACGCCAGGCACTCCTCATGAGGTGGCCAAAGTATTGGAGCCTCAGCTTCAGGATCTGTCCTTCCAGTGAGCACTCGGGGATGATTTCCTTCAGAATGGAGAGGTTTGCTCTTCTTGCAGTCCATGGGACTCTCAAGAGTCTCCTCCAGCACCATAATTCAAAAGCATCCATTCTTCAGCGATCAGCCTTCTTTATGGTCCAGCTCTCACTTCCATACATCACTACTGGGAAAACCATAGCTTGAACTATACGGACCTTTGTTGGCAAGGTGATGTCTCTGTCTTCAAATATCTGAAGGGCTGCCTCATGGAAGATGGAGCAAGCTTGTTTTTTCCTGCTCCAATGGATTGAAGTTTCCAACGAGATACCAGGAAGAGCTTTCTGACAGGAAGAGCTGTTTGACAGTGGAACAGTCTCCTGTGGGAGAAGGTGGACTCTCCTTCACTAGAGTATTTTAAGCAGAAGTTGGAAGGCCATCTGTCATGGATGCTTTGGTTGAGATTCCTGGTTTGCAGGGGGTTGGACTATGACCCTCAGGGTCCCTTCCAATTCTACAATTCTGGCATGAAGAGTAACAGTGAGTCATGAGATGATGTCCAGCATAGTGTAGTGGTTGACTAGGGCCTGGGAAAACAGGGTTGAGGTCCTCACTCCCTGGTGGCCCTGGACCAGTCACTGTCTCTCAACCTAACCCGCCTCACAGGGTGGTCATGAGGATGAAATGGGGAGGGGAGGACCTATGAGCAGCTCCTTGGAAGAAAGGTAGGATATAACTGTATTAATAAATAGCTCCGAGAAGAAATCAATCAGTATTTATTTCCAGAGTTCTTAGCATGTGAAAAACAGCTGGGCAGAATTGTCTCTTCATTCAAAACACTGGGATTCCTCCTGTAACCCTCCTGTTTGTCCCCAACAGCTCATGAGATCCCTTCCAAATGCATGATTCTGGGATTCTACCTTCTGCAGTGCCCTGAAGGATGGCCCTGCCCCAAAGTACTAGATTAATAATAACTAAGTTGAGAATAAAGTCCCTTGCAGACTTCTCTGCACAACTAATGAGGACTAGGAAACTGCCTCGCCTGGTTTGTGCTTTGATTCTTTCTCAGGAAGTAGCCCTTAAGGAAGATTGGCATAATAATAATAATAATAATAATAATAATAATAATAATAAATAAATAATTTATTATTTAAACCCCGCCCATCTGGCTGAGTTTCCCCAGCCACTCTGGGCGGCTCCCAATCGAGTGTTAAAAACAATACAGCATCAAATATTAAAAACTTCCCTAAACAGGGCTGCCTTCAGATGTCTTTTAAAGATAAGATAGCTGCTTATTTCCTTCACATCTGAAGGGAGGGCGTTCCACAGGGCGGGTGCCACCACCGAGAAGGCCCTCTGCCTGGTTCCCTGTAACTTGGCTTCTCGCAGTGAGGGAACCGCCAGAAGGCCCTCGGAGCTGGATCTCAGTGTCCAGGCAGAACGATGGGGTTGGAGACGCTCCTTCAGGTATACTGGGCCGAGGTCGTTGAGGGCTTTCAAGGTCAGCACCAACACTTTGAATGGTGCTCGGAAACGTACTGGGAGCCAATGTAGGTCTTTCAAGACCGGTGTTATGTGGTCTCAGCAGCCACTCCCAGTCACCAGTGTGGCTGCCGCATTCTGGATTAATTGCAGTTTCCGGGTCACCTTCAAAGGTAGCCCCACGTAGAGCACATTGCAGTAGTCCAAGCGGGAGATAGCCAGAGCATGCACCACTCTGGCATGCACCATTAAGCCAGATATTAGTGCCACATTCACACCATACATTTAAAACACCCTGTTACTATTTTAAACAGTCATGGCCTCCCACAAAGAATTATGGGAGGTGTAGTTCATTAGGGGCACTGAGTTTTTAGGAAATCCTTATTCCCTTCAGAAAGCTACAATTCCCAGAGTTCCCCGAGAAGAGGGACTGATTGTTCAGCCACTCTGGGAACTTTACCTGTGGGAGGGGAATGGGGTCTCCTAAGAACTCTCAGCACCTTTAAGAAACTACAGGTCCCAGAATCCTTTGGGAGAAGCCATGACTGTTTAAGATGGTATCATAGTGCTTTAAGCAGGTGGCGTAATTGTGGCCAGGGGAAAGAGGATGGGGTGAAGTGGGGACCCATATTCAAGAAGCGATGGCCAGGCCAACCTGCTTAGGGGCTGGAATCTAGATGGGGTCCCAGGAAATCCATCGCCTGCCGTCCGCGTCCATCATTTCCCTTTCAGTGGTGAAGCATTGAAAGGAACTTGGCAAAACTGCTGGAGGGTTGCCGAAAAAGCAAGTGTGGGAACGGCGACCTTCGAGGAATGTCCTCGGCTCTCCAGGAATTAATTTTCCATTCATCACTTGGAAAAACTCGACACAATTAACGAGCAGCTAATCACATTTCTCTTCCGAGGCCATGGCATTCTTGAGGGATGAAACACACAATCGTTGTTGAGGAGCCTCAGATACCAGAAGACACCAGATTTGTACAAAGGCAGGGACAAAAGTCACACACAGCACACCTTTCATGGGATTTTTTTGCCCTCATGGAGGGGGCAGATGAATTTCACAGAAATGTTTGAGGAGGGTGACCTCAAATCATAGCTGTCAACGTTTTTCCGTTTTTTAAGGGAAATTCTCTTATTCTGAATAGGATTCCTTGCAAGAAAAGGGAAAAGTTGACAGCTATGCCTCAGATGGCTTCACAAAGTGGCCTGAGATTTTCTTTGTTTCACTGCCCTGTGAGAACAGAGGAAGACATGGCTGTATCCAGGATTTTTCTGAGGCCTCGGAGTCACATTTCCTAAACCCATGGGAAGGATGGTGATGTAGAAGACTACAGAGAGGCCATGATTTGGTTAAATTCTGAGGGAGCCTAGAGTGGGCTGGGGGAAAGGCTGCCTGAAGATAAAGGAGAAATGTCAGAGCCTGTCGGGTCAAGCCAACGGCCATCTGGTCTAGCATCCTGTTCTCACAGTGGCCAACCAGATCATAGAAATCGCAGGATCATAGAATTGTAGAGTTGGAAGGGACCCTGAGGGTCATCTAGTCCAACCCGCTCCGATGCAGGAATCACAACTGAAGCATCCATGACAGATGGCCATCCAACCTCTGCTTAAAAACTTCCAGTGAAGGAGAGTCCACCACCTTCCAATTTTTAGGATATTGATGTTCCATTCCACCTAAACAGATGTGTGGAGCTGTTGTATGCCACATGTCTGTTTACATTCCAGCACAGCTTGCTGGGAACTTCCGTTTGTGCATAGCTTTTGCGTGTCGAGGTCCCCAAGCCACCCCTCAAAATAAATTCACAATTCACACATAATTTTTGTTTAAGGTTTTTGGCATAATTTTGGCCACAACTTTATTAAAATACATAATCTGTGAGTGGTTGCTTAGGCATTGGTTAAGACTATCTGTCCCCCCCCCCCCCCCGCCTGGGACAGAACTGACTTTCCTAACTCCCTCGGAAGCCAATGAAGGGAAAGCAATATTGGGGATCAGTTGAGCTGAGCAGCAGAGAACAACCTTTCTCCCTCCTCTATATGACATCCTTTTATATATTTGAACATGGCTATCATATCACCCCTTAACCTCCTCTTCTCCAGGCTAAACATGCCCAGCTCCCTTAGCCGTTCCTCATAAGGGATCGTTTCCAGGCCTTTGACCATTTTGGTTGCCCTCCTCTGGACACGTTCCAGTTTGTCAGTGTCCTTCTTGAACTGTGGTGCCCAGAACTGGACACAGTACTCCAGGTGAGGTCTGACCAGAGCAGAATACAGTGGCACTATTACTTCCCTTGATCTACATGCTATACTCCTAGTGATGCAGCCCAGAATTGCATTGGCTTTTTTAGCTGCCGCGTCACACTGTTGACTCATGTCAAGTTTGTGGTCAACCAAGACTCCCAGATTCTTTTCACATGTACTGCTCTCAGGCCAGGTGTCACCCATCTTGTATTTGTGCCTCTCATTCTTTTTGCCCAAGTGCAATACTTTACATTTCTCCCTGTTAAAGTTCATCTTGTTTGTTTTGATGGCACCAGCCAATCAGCCAAATGGACAAAATTCCTATTAGGCCCCTGCCCCAACGGCAGACAACCCCATGACAGGCAAAGCAAGGTCAACCGGAACTCAGGGCGGGCGGGCGGGTGATCCAAAGCACTCAGCGAAAGAGTGAGTGCCCCAATATTTAAAGCCTTTGGTCCCACGCACCATATTGCAACATGCAATTTGCCCCAGCAATCCAGCCTTCCAATCAAATGCCCCAGGCCAACTCACTTTTACCTGCCTGGCAACAGAAGGTTGGCTTGGCAGACCCCACCACAACACGTGCTCTCGTTTTAGGGAGAACACGCTTTGCCCTTATGCATTTTAACCTGTATTTTAAATTGGAGTCCCCCCCCCCTATTATGTTTTTACTGTCATTTTACTGGTGTTAGCCGCCCTGAGCCCAGCTCTGGCCGGAGAGGGCGGGGTATAAATAAAATTTATTAATTATGATTATTGTTATTATTTAGCATTACAATTAAACAGGTCTCTCTCTAATTATGATAGCTGTTCCCCAAACCCCCAGCTTCATATCTTTTTAAAATATTTCATTCAAATGATGATATTGTGACCGTGTTGTTAGCATTCCTGACCAATCCTCTTTTCAAGCCACCCATATTGGTGGCTGCGACTGCCTCCTGTGGCAGGGAGTTCCATGGTTTAACTCTGTGCTGCGTGGAGAAGGACTTCATTTTATGTGTCCTGAATTTGCCAACAAATTATCCTCAGCTCCCCAGGCAGCATCCTCCAGAAGAAGCCTGTAAATCTGAGCCGCTGCTCCAGACTAGGTGGGGTTAATAAAGGAACATGCCACCAAGGGATTGTGGGAAATGGGCTCCTCAAACGCAAATGATGAACGATTGACTTATCCCCTTTCTCTGCTGGACTCGAAACTAACACTCCTTCCTTCCTTCCTTCCTTCCTTCCTTCCTTCCTTCCTTCCTTCCTTCCTTCCTTCCGGTTCGCAATTCCAACTCGTTGCCAAAGTGGGAACTGAGCAGAATTATACGAAGAATTAGAGGGGATGTAATAAAGATACAATAAAGATAATAAAGATATTAGGGACATGGGTGGTGCTGTGAGTTAAACCACAGAGCCTAGGGCTTGCTGATCAGAAGGTCGGAGGTTCGAATCCCCGCAACAGGGTGAGCTCCCCGTCTTAGTGAGGGTGTCTTAGTAGACCACAAGCTGAACACGAGCCAACAGTGTGATGCAGCAGCAAAAATAGTGAATGCTGTTTTAGGCTGCATCAGCAGAAGTATAGTATCCAGATCAAGAGAAGTAATAGTACCAACTCTAATTTGATCACACCTGGAATACTGTGTCCAATTCTGGGCACCACAATTTAAGAAGGCTATTGACAAGCTGGAGGGGGGAAATCAGAAGGATCAAGGGTTTGGAAACCAAGCCTGATGAGGAACGGTTGAAGGAGCTGGGTATGTTTAGCCTGGGAAAGAGGAGACTGAGAGGAGATATCATAGCCATCTTCAAATATCTGAAGTACTGTCCCGTGGGAGATGGAGCAAGCTCTGGAGGGCAGGACTCGAACCCATGGCTTCAAGTTATTCCGACTAAACCTCAGGAAGAACTTTCTGACAGTAAGAGCTGTTCGGCAGTGGAACAGAGGACCTTAGTAGGCGATAGACTCTCCTTCCGTGGAGGTTTCTAAGCAGACATCAGACGGCCATCTGCCATGGATGCTTTAGTTGAGATTCCTGCATTGCAGGGGGTTGGACTAGATGACCCTAAGGGTCCCTTCCAATTCTATAAGAGGCAGCGACAGCCACTAACCTGGGTGGCATTGAGGCTACTATTTATGACCCGGCATCCCTTTACGTGAATTTTTATTTTTTATTCAGGTTTGCCATGGCCCACGGCTAGTACAATAAAGTTATTTGGATTGGATTGGGTGGCACTGAAAGAGGGTTAGAGGGAAATTGGGCTCTGTGTAGCTACTAGTCACAAAGGATATATTCTGGCTCCACGGTCAGAGGCAGCCATAATAATAATAATAATAATAATAATAATAATAATAATTTATACCCCGCCCATCTGGCTGAGTTTCCCCAGCCACTCTGGGCAGCTCCCAATCAAGTGTTAAAAATACAGCATTAAATATTAAAGTAAAAATATTAAGTAAAAAACAGCATTAAATATTAAAAACTTCCTTAAACAGGGCTGCCTTCAGGTGTCTTTTAAAGATAAGATAGCTGCTTATTTCTTGCACATCTGAAGGGAGGGCGTTCCACAGGGCGGGTGCCACTACCAAGAAGGCCCTCTGCCTGATTCCCTGTAACCTAAATTCTCGCAATGAGGGAACCGCCAGAAGGCCCTCGGTGCTGGACCTCAGTGTCTGGGCAGAACGATGGGGGTGGAGATGCTCCTTCAGGTATACTGGAGCGAGGCCGTTTAGGGCTTTCAAGGTCAGCACCAACACTTTGAATGTTGCTTGGAAATGTAGGTCTTTCAAGACTGGTGTTATGTGGTCTCGGCGGCCACACCCAGTCACCAGTTTAGCTTCCGCGTTCTGGATTGGTTGCAGTTTCCAAGTCACCTTCAAAGGTAGCACCACGTAGAGAGCATTGCAGTAGTCCAAGTGGGAGATAACCAGAGCATGCACCACTCTGGCGAGACAGTCTGCAGGCAGGTACATAGCTGTCAACTTTCAGATTTGAAAATAAGGGATCAGCAGCCTCACCTGTCCCAGGGACAGTCGACGGGATATCTAACAATCCAGGATAGCAGCGGGAAGCAGCAGGAAACGGCGCTGGAATAAGGGAATTTCCCGCAAAAAAAGTGAAGGTTGACAGCTATGGGCAGGTAGGGTCTCTGCGTGCCATGCTTCTGAATACCAGGACAGGTCCGTGCCTGCCATGCTTTTAAAATGCATGACTTCCTGCGCCAAAGAAGAAAAATCCTGTCCCGAAATTGGCTGGCGGAAGACAGATCCCAAGCATGGCATCTTTCCAACTCAGCTCTTTTCTATCTCACGAGCATCCTCTGTTCTCCCTCTCTCCTTTTGCACCTATAAAGCTCCGGCCTGAGCAATTCCACTCGGCTAATAAGGTTCATTTCGTGGGAGAGGGAGGGCGGCGAGAGAGAGAGCGCCAGCCGTGGGTCGCCGTCCCCCCACCCCACCCGCCCCTCTGTGGAGCCCCCCTCCCACCAGCTGCGTCCCTCCCTGTTGATGCTCTGATCAATTACTCATCAAATCTTAATGGATGCTCTAACTCAAGTGTGGCATCTTAATCAGAGCGATGACTGCGGAGTGTCAGGACCATCGACTGGGGAGAGCTCGGACAAATGATCCCATTGACTTTCTTGGCAGGCGGGCGAAGCTCCCTCCAGCCAGGGCCGGTGTCACAATGCCTCCTAGCGGCCGCTGGGAAGAGAGCAGAAGAGATCAGCAAGGGGGGGCAGAAGCAGAGGGGGGGAGCTCTCGTTCATCCATTCCCTGGGGGGGCAATTCAGGGCCGCTTCGGTCATTACTTTCCCTCCTTCAGACCCTCCTCTCTTCTCCTGGCTCGGCCTGGTTTCTCGCTGCCTTGCAGTTTCTCTGCACTGAATTTGTAAAATTTGTTTAAGTAAAATGGGACGCGGGTGGCACTGTGGGTTAGGACTTGCCGATCAGAAGGTCGGCAATTCGAATCCCCGCAACGGGGTGAGCTCCCGTTGCTTGGTCCCTGCTCCTGCCAACCTAGCAGTTTGAAAGCACGTCAAAGTGCAAGTAGATAAATAGGTACTGCTCCGGCGGGAAGGTAAACGGCGTTTCCGTGCGCTGCTCTGGTTCGCCAGAAGCGGCTTAGTCCTGCTAGCCACATGACCCGGAAGCTGTACGCCAGCTCCCTCGGCCAGTAAAGCGAAATGAGCGCCGCAACCCCAGAGTTGGCCATGACTGGACCTAATGGTCAGGGGTCCCTTTACCTTTAAGTAAAATGCAGCTTGCATGCATTGGCTCCTAGATCTCACAAGTTGGGGATTATCCAAACTTACCTTTGTCCTACTCTTTCCAGGCGTGGTTCGCGCGTTAAAGCTTCGTTTCCAAAAGAGCTTTTCCCCCTTGCTTTGGTGCATTCCTTGAAAAAAACCACTCTTTAAAGTTCAACTGGAGCAAACGGCAATCCATGGGAAACTGACGTTTGCTCTGATTGAGAGCTAAAGAGAGGGTTTTCACAGGGAAAGCACCAGGGGCGTGGAAAGCCAAAACTGCTCAGACACGGAGCTTTGCTTGGAAAGGTAAGCGTGGATAAACCCTTTGCTGCCGGGTGCAATAACGAATGCATTTTGTTTTATTTTGGAAGTGAGACGAAGTGTGGCTTGCAAGGAACATTTACATCATGGGAATTTGCAGATTTGCTTTCTGGGGCTGTGGGGAACTGCAAATGCATGCAGGCCACTTGCCTGGATGGCTTTGAAAGAGGATTAGAAAAATGATGCTGGAGAGGACCATTGATGGCAACTAGCCATGATGGCTGTGCTCTGCGCCCTCCACAGTGGAGAGCTCCGGGATCCAGTCAGCCACTGTGAGAACAGGATGATGAAGCAGATGGGCCATTGGACATTGATCAGACTTCACATTTTCTGCAGCTTCACCTCCCCCCAAATCAGAGAAGGTGGGGTGCAGGGTCAAATTCTCAGCTGGCCTGCCCTGCCTCTTTAAGATTGGGGGAGCACTGAGGGCGCCTTGCCTTCCCACTCCTAACATTTTGGAGCCAGCCCTGCAAAGAAAAAAATAATAATTTAAAAATATGCATGTCAGGATTCAGATATACATGCAGCAGAAGAAGGGCCTGCTGGAAAAGGCCAATGAAGAAGAAGAAGAAGAGTTTGGATTTGATATCCCGCCTTTCACTCCCTTTAAGGAGTCTCAAAGCAGCTCACAATCTCCTTTCCCTTCCTCCCCCACAACAAACACTCTGTGAGGTGAGTGGGGCTGAGAGACTTCAGAGAAGTGTGACTGGCCCAAGGTCACCCAGCAGCTGCATGTGGAGGAGTGGGGAATCGAACCCGGTTCACCAGATTACGAGACTATCGTTCTTAACCACTACACCACACTGGCTCTCACAATGGTCCATCTACTCGAGCATCCTGTTCTAAATTAAAACTAGCAGTAAACAAAATGAATGAATGAATGAATGAATACAACAGCATTTTAGATACCTGGGCAGGCTTTTCTAAACAAAAATGTCTTTGTGGTTGTTTAGTCGTTTAGTCGTGTCCGACTCTTCGTGACCCCCTGGACCTGAGCACGCCAGGCACTCTCGTCTTCCACTGCCTCCCGCAGTTTGGTCAAACTCATGCTGGTCGCTTCGAGAACACTGTCCCACCATCTCGTCCTCTGTCCTCCCCTTCTCCTTGTGCCCTCCATCTTTCCCAACATCAGCGTCTTTTCCAGGGAGTCTTCTCTTCTCATGAGGTGGCCAAAGTCTTGGAGCCTCAGCTTCAGGATCTGTCCTTCCAGTGAGCACTCAGGGCTGATTTCCTTCAGAATGGAGAGGTTTGATCTTCTTGCAGTCCATGGGACTCTCCAGAGTCTCCTCCAGCACCAGAATTCAAAAGCATCCATTCTTTGGCGATCAGCCTTCTTGATGGTCCAGCTCTCACTTCCATACATCACTACTGGGAAAACCATAGCTTGAACTATACAAGAACACTCTCCATTCCTGCAGTTTCCAATATTCATTGCTGCCTCCAATTGTGGAGTCAGAACACATCAGCATCCTGGCTAGTAGCTGTGGGTAGTCCTCTCCTCCATGAACTTGTCCAATTCTCATTTAAAGTCATCCAATATGTTGGAAATCACAGTCTCCTGTGGGAGTGAGTTCCACAGTCCAATTCTGCGTTTTGCAAAATAAGTCCTTTCTTTTCTCTGCCCTGAATCTTCCAGCGTTCATCTTTGCTGGGTACCCTAGGGTTATGACAGAGGGGGAGACAACTTTTCATTATCTTACGCTCCTTTCTCTAAAATAAATGCTGGTCACCTTCCTTTCCCCTAGGGGAGTCGCTTCACCCCCTCAATCATTTGGGGGGGGTTTCCGGAAGCTTTTCCAACTCGACCCGATCCCGGCCTACAGCACCCCCACTTCGAAGGCTGCCTTGGACCAGAAGAGAGGAAGAAGATGGGAGCCAAATCACAGCTTGGCGAGAGATGTCCCCTCGAGACAGCATCTCTCTTCCTGATGAACGGCTGCCTTCAGAAGGCTCAATGCGAGAGAGATGGATGTGCTTCCCAACCCCTGCCAAGGAGCTAATCTCCTCTTGCTATAGATCTGTCGTGCTTCTGACGCAACCGAGCTGGAGAGCACACAGTAGCACATGGCTCTCCCTCTTTCACCATTGAAATATACTCGGAGTCGAGAGTGGATTTCATGCTCTTTATTCAGCTCATAGTAGTGAGGAATGGAAGTTCCCCCAAAATGTCTGCTTTATATGGGCCCCACGTGATTGGCTAATTCCGGGATTCTCCTGTAGGCCAATCAGGTTGTGACTTCACTTCCACCTGCGGCTGGATTGGGTGGCTCCTGTGGACCAATCAGACTGCTGCATTCTGGGTCCTATTGTTCTAGAACCAATCAGACTGCTGCATTCTGAATCCTATTGTTCTAGGACCAATCAGACTGCTGCATTTTGGCTGCTATTCAACTCAATACATAACAACCATCCAGAGCAGGCATCCCCAGACTCGGCCCTCCAGATGTTTGGGGACTACAACTCCCATCATCCATAGCTAACAGGACCAGTGGTCAGGGATGATGGGAATTGTAGTCTGGAGGGCCGAGTTGGAGGGTGCCTGATCCAGAGTCTGCGTGTGGAAGCCTCCTCAAGAGGAGAGGCTGGTCAGGAAGCCAGCAACGCCTCTGAATACCAGTCACAGGAAACCACGAGAGGGAAGAGGGCTCCTGTGTTCTGCAGCAGGAATAATGTGATGACGCTGTAATCATAGCTGTCAACCTTCCCTTTTTTTTGGCGGGAAATTCCCTTATTCCAGTGCCGTTTCCCGCTGCTTCCTGCTGCTATCCCGGATTGTTATATATCCCATAGACTGTCCCTGGGACAGGTGAGGCTGCTGATCCCTTACTTTCGAGGCTGCTGATCCCTTACTTTCAAATCTGAAAGTTGACAGCTATGGCTGTAATTTACATGATTCCACCACAATGGACAGATAGGCAAATAATGTGGCCGTTGGAGGGAAATGAACGGCAGCAGAACGGAAACAGCGCTGCGTGAGATTAGTACAGGAATAGGAAACGGTTCCTCTTTGCGTCCGTATTCATAACTGTAGCTGCTGCCTGTCCTGATCTGCTTTTTGAATGAAACTGTAACGGACCACGGATTGCAAATCAACCTTCACCTCTGGCTGCAAGTTGCTGGTTTTCCCCCATCCACACCAAAGACCAGATGCGGTCAGGCTGAGAGAGGTGATTGAGGAGATTTCACCCCTCCCATTCCAAGAATCTGCTGATTCTCCAGAGAGGAGGGGGGCCGTTTCTGCTCACTACTTATTCCGCTCCAGCCTCACATCAAAGAGAGAGACTGAGTGTTAGAGTGTGCTATCTCTGTATAGATAAGGTTGCTGCTAAGAGCAGCTGCAGACACTCAGTGCAGTTCAGCTTCTCCATTTAGCTCTGTATATAGTTTGTATGATAGTTGTAGATAGAATAAAAGTAGTTATTCTACAGAGCTGTTCTCTGAGTGGTTTATGCTCTGCTATACTCTGCTGTGCAACGTCTTTGGAGTGAATCTGGTGCTCACAGCTCTGAGCTGTGAGTCCACAGCACTTTGACCTGTTCCTGTGCAGAAGGTGGTCTCTGGAAGTGCTACACCAGCTCGCCTGGCCCAGATGGGGCTGAAGTGGATGAGTCCAGTCGGTGGCACTGGCTCAAGGGCGATGCTGACAGTGATATGGCTATAGCCACACTCCACCAGTAAAATGGCAGAGGGAGGAGATCTGCGCAGGGCACTGGCATCCCATTCACACGGGGAGTGCGGGATTAACACTTGATATTCTGGAATCCTGGCAGTGAAGGACATTAGATGAGACAGCAGGGACCTTCTTAAGTGAGACTTTGATCTTTACTGAGCATTCGTTCTGTTTTGCTTCCTGGGAGGTTGTACAATAGGGAGCACTCACCTTGCATCCATTCTGGTTTCTTTGTGAGCTGTTGATTCATCTTCCTATTCTGCATTCATATCTCAACGCATTTCCCCATCACTTTCCTAACCGCAAACAGTTCATTTCTCTTGCTGAGCTTGAATGACAGTGTTAGGGTTCCAAGGGGTTGCTCGAGAGCAAGCAGGCAAATGCCTCCCTGCTCGGCTGTGAAGCCTTGCTTTTGATGCCAAAATAAACTTTATCTGTCCAGAATGCCACTCTCCCGTGGCTGGCTCATTCACTGGCAGAATTCATGAGTGGGCGGTCCTTAAACCTTCCCCAGCAAAGTAGTTTCTTGACGCCCAGTCTGCGCCTCCCCTCTCGGCGTGAAAGCTTACTGCGCAAGGAGGGTGTGGGTAACGGAGGACCTCTCTCCTCCCTGCTTTGCCCAGGCAAGGTGTCCTGGCACCGCCTCGCCTCCCCCGAGCCCTGAAGCTCCTCTCCACTGGAGGCGTGGTTACTCTCCTCCGCTGAGGAGGAGCTGCTTCCCACGATCTTTGGGGGCTCTCTGTAATCCATCCGGCTTTTCCCCTCTCGCCCCTGAGCCGATGGCAGTTCCCTGACAGATAGTTTTGGGGTTGTTGATCCACATTCATCGTGCAAACCTGAATAACCCAGTGTGCAAAATGTGTTCAGTCCCCAGAGGCGATCGCATTGGGGACTCCTGTGAGAGCAGGAGAGATCCCTGGGTTGAAGCAGAAGCTGGAGAGTCGTGATGTACCACAGAATCGTGACAATTGCGGTGCAGAAGAAAATGAAGGAGGAAAGAATGCCAGCAATTTAAAACAAAGCAGCCACTTCTGACGCAAAAATTGGGTGGGTGTTTTTTTTAAGAATCGAAAGATGGGGAGGGCATCAAGTGTGCATTCTTACCTTTAAAGCCCTAAACAGCCTCGGTCCAGTAAATCTGAAGAAGAGTCTCCACCCCCATCGTTCAGCCCAGACACTGAGGTCCAGCTCCGAGGGCCTTCTGGCAGTTCCCTCACTGCGAGAAGCCAAGTTACAGGGAACCAGGCAGAGGGCCTTCTCGGTGGTGGCACCCGCCCTGTGGAACGCCCTCCCACCAGATGTCAAAGAGAAGAACAACTACCAGACTTTTAGACGACATCTGAAGGCAGCCCTGTTCAGGGAAGCTTTTAACGTTTAATAGACTATTGTATTTTAATACTCTGTTGGAAGCCGCCCAGAGTGGCTGGGGAAACCCAACCAGATGGGTGGGGTATAAATAATAAATTATTATTATTATTATTATTATTATTATTATTATTTGAACAGGTGGCAACTTCTCTGCACCCTTGCTCATCCTTCTCCCTTCTCCGTCCAGGGAAGCAAGAGGCACGATCAGAGTTCAAGGTCAAATGAAAGCACTCCACAAGGAGAATGCAAAGAGAGAGGTGTGGTCCAGGGAGAGCCCCAAAGATCAGACAGAGAGTTGTGAAAGCCACATTTGAACCCCAGAACTGAGGTTGCCCATCTCTGACTCAGAAGGCCTTTGGGGGGAAATATCAGGAGTGTCGATTCGCGGTGGTGCAAGAAGGCAAAGAGGGAGCTGCATTGGGGAGAGAGAAAGAATTTCACATATTTATTGAAACCTTCCTTTCCCCAACCTGGGGATGTTCCCGTGGGATGGGTTTTAATGGGCAAGAGAGGATATATTAATTGCAATTTATTCCTCCAGGCTCCCACATGTGTAGGTTGAACAGAGTTTCAAAACTCCATCCTTGGCAGCAAAATTAAAAGCATAGGAATCAGACTGCAAAGGCTCCTTCTGAGCAAATCCAGTTAACGTTCCTCCGCTTAACAGAGAACCAGGCAACAGCTTGTAAAGTAAGTTTAAAAATAAGATTTACTTACAGTATAATCATGCATCAGGTCACAGCAACAGTAGCAATAAAAACTATGCAGACAAAATGCTTATATTTGTAATAATACTACTACTACTAATACTACTACTACTACTAATAATAATAATAATAATAATAATAATAATAATAATAATAATAATAATAATAATAATAATAATAATAATAATAATAATAATTTATTATTTATACACCACCCATCTGGCTTGGTTTCCCCAGCCACTCTGGGCGGCTTCCAACAAAGTATTAAAATACAGTAGTCTGTTAAATATTAAAAGCTTCCCTAAATAGGGCTGCCTTCAGATGTCTTCTAAAAGCAGTTGTTCTTCTCTTTGACATCTGATGGGAGGGCGTTCCACAGGGTGGGTGCCACTACCGAGAAGGCCCTCTGCCTGGTTCCCTGTAACTCATATTTGCAGAGGCATGTCTGCATGCAGTGCTGGTCAAAAGGAGAGAGAGAGGAACAGGAAGTACTATATACTCCTCCTGGAAGGGAAATGATATCACACAGAGCCTTCTCTACCAATTGCATTTCTATGATCTGAGCATCTGCCCATCAGCAGTGCAGCTCTGTGGATTTAGCCCCTTCTCATGCTAACTAGGAAGAATATGAGTTTGCTAGGTTTGGCTGCTAATCTCCCACAGTTTCCGGATTACAGCTCCCAGAAGCTCTTTGGGGAAGGTGGTTTTGAGCTACCCAGAGGCCTCTTGGGCTCAAGCCTTTATCCCACCACCGCTGGCCCTCCTTGATCTCCTGCTCTCTCTCCAAACAAAACAGTTCCTAACCTCGCACTGTCTTGGAATATGCAGATCCTATTGACTTCTGCTGAGGTCAGTGTCTAAATTTATTGACCCAAAGCAGGAATATTGACATGCGATGCAACCGAGGTCAATGAGCGTCCCTCGAGGGACCATAAATTTTTGGTATTGACTTCGGCAACAGAAGTCAATAAAGGAATGGTTAATATAAACATTGTCTTACAAAAATTAATTCCCAGTGACATGGGTTTTGCCTGCAATTTTTATGGTGAAATATGGAGTCGCTTGTCAGTCATGCCTGAGGAATGAGGAAGAGTATCTGATTATGGTGAGTAATGAAATTGTCGGGTTTGGGGGAAAGCAATGGAGTCCGGTTATAATTTAATTTAATCTGTTTTCCGTGATGGAAGGGATGGTTGCAGTGATGTCAGTTTGGTCTCAAGTGGGAAGAAAAGTACCGGTACTTCTGGCTTACCTTTATGCTGTTGCTTACCCCCTGCTAACTGTTTTTTACATTTATTTGCTACCAGAAATGTTCTGGGTTACTATACCAATCGCAGACATTTGTGGGGGGCGGGTCTCCCATCCAGGAAACTCAGAGGTGAGTTTCAGCGACTGATCATTGCTGCAATCACCACATACAGGTATGGAGTTCTAGATATGGACCTTGTAGTTGTTCTCTTGGGACACGGGTGGTGCTGTGGGTTAAACCACAGAGCCTAGGACTTGCTGATCGGAAGGTCGGCGGTTCGAATCCCCGCGACGGGGTGAGCTCCCGTTGCTCGGTCCCTGCTCCTGCCTACCTAGCAGTTCGAAAGCACGTCAAAAGTGCAAGTAGATAAATAGGCACCGTTCTGGCGGGAAGGTAAACAGCGTTTCCGTGCGTTGCTCTGGTTTGCCAAAAGTGGCTTAGTCATGCTGGCCACATGACCCGGAAGCTGTACGCCGGCTCCCTCGGCCTGTAAAACAAAATGAGCGCCACAACCCTAGAGTCGTCCGCGACTGGACCTAATGGTCAGGGGTCCCTTTACCTTTATAGTTAGCTTGTAGAGCTACCTCTCTTTTAAATCGGAACCAGTGTAGGCAGTGAAGGTCCTGTGTGAGTGTCTGGAGGCGGTTGGAGGATGGATGGTGGCTAACAGATTGAGGTTGAATCCTGACAAGACAGAAGTACTGTTTTGGGGGGACGGGGGGTGGGCGGGTGTGGAGGACTCCCTGGTCCTGAATGGGGTAACTGTGCCCCTGAAGAACCAGGTGCACAGCCTGGGAGTCATTTTGGATTCACAGCTGTCCATGGAGGCGCTGGTTAATTCTGTGTCCAGGGCAGCTGCTTACCAGCTCCATCTGGTACGCAGGATGAGACCCTCCCTGCCCACGGACTGTCTTGCCAGAGTGATGCATGCTCTGGTTATCTCTCGCTTGGACTACTGCAATGCACTCTACGTGGGGCTACCTTTGAAGGTGACTCGGAAACTGCAATTAATCCAAAATGGGGCAGCTAGACTTGTGACTGGGAGCGGCTGCTGGGACCACATAAGACTGGTCCTGAGAGATCTGCATTGGCTCCCAATATGTTTCCAAGCACAATTCAAAGTGTTGGTGTTGACCTTTAAAGCCCTAAACGGCCTCGGTCCAGTATACCTGAAGGAGCCTCTTCATCCCCATCGTTCTGCCTGGACACTGAGGTCCAGCGCAAGGGCCTTCTGGCGGTTCCCTCACTGTGAGAAGTGAGGTTACAGGGAACCAGTCAGAGGGCCTTCTCGGTAGTGGCACCTGCCCTGTGGAACGCCCTCCCAGCAGATGTCTAGGCAATAAACAACTATTTTACTTTTAAAAGACACCTGAAGGCAGCCCTGTTTAGGGAAGTTTTTAATGTCTGACGCTGTATTGTTTTTGATATTTGGTTGGAAGCCGCCCAGAGTGGCTGGGTATAAATAATATATTATTATTATTGTTCACACACACAAACACACTTCCCAAAATAAGAAAGGTCGGATGAAGTATGCCTGCATCAGGATGTCACAGATGCCACACGAAGTCTGGAGCTTTGAAAAAGGCTTTCAGGTGAGCAGGTGGGCCTAGTTTTCAGGTGAGCAGACCCCCCCCCCCAACAAGGGCCTGTATTCGAATTCCCACCAAGGCAGAGCCTCACAGTCTGTCCCTGCTCCCCCCCTCCCTTGTCTGCTGGAAAGAAGCAACTCAAATATCCTGAACCCGGAACCATCACTCATTTTTGAACTTATTTCAACATATATTTTAAACAGCTCAGTAATTTAAACAATCCAATAACTTAAATTGCTGGCCATAGTTAAGAGCCCCTTGAATTATTAAAGCTCTTAATGTTGTTGGTTATGTAGATATATATATACTTATATAAATATATATATATATCTATATGTTTTCCCCAAGTCCACTTTTTGGAATTGTCGGGCCAGCAATCTCAGATGAGTGATTGACGTCTCCGAGCCTGCAAACTGCACCGCTTTGCCAATGCGAGCGGAGATAACGTCTGCCAGCTCCGCAGGGACCGGCCTGGCTCTCAGCCCGGCGATCCCGAACGATATACTTCCATTCCTACTTTCCCCTGCCTTGTTGCATGTTTGAGTGAGTAGTGCGGCAGCTAGACTGGTGACTGGGAGCGGCCGCCGAGACCACATAACACCAGTCTTGAAAGACCTACATTGGCTCCCAGTACATTTCTGAGCACAAGTCAAAGTGTTGGTGTTGACCTTTAAAGCCCTAAACGGCCTCGGTCCTGTATACCTGAAGGAGCGTCTCCACCCTCATCGTTCTGCCCGGACACTGAGGTCCAGCGCCGAGGGCCTTCTGGTGGTTCCCTCCCTGCGAGAAGCCAAGTTACAGGGAACCAGGCAGAGGGCCTTCTCGGTGGTGGCTCCTGCCCTGTGGAACGCCCTCCCACCAGATGTCAAAGAGAAAAACTACCAGACTTTTAGAAGACATCTGAAGGCAGCCCTGTTTAGGGCTATTGTATTTTGATGTTCTGTTGGAAGCCGCCCAGAGTGGCTGGGGAAACCCAGCCAGATGGGCGGGGTATAAATAAATTATTATTATTATTATTATTATTATTATTATTATTAGCCTGAGCCATTGTGCAAGGTGGTCCAAAGAGCAGGTACTGCAGGAATGTAGCATCCCCTGGGCATAGCTGTCAACTTTTCCCTTTTCTTGCGAGGAATCCTATTTGGAATAAGGAATTTCCCTTTAAAAAGGGGGAAACGTTGACAGCTATGCCCCTGGGATGGTTCTGTTCTCTAAGAGGTGGCTGCTATCTAAAGGGTGATGCCTTAGAGGTAGACTGAAAATTAAATAAGAACATAGAAGAGACTGCAGGATGAGGCCAACGGCCCATCTAGTCCTTCACCCTGTTTTCACAGGGTCCAACCAAATGCTTCTTTCTGGGAAACCTGCAAGCAGGAGTGGAGCACCATAGTCCTCTCCCCTCCTGTGGTTTCCAGCAAGAGATATTTGGAAGCATGGGAGCCGAGCACAGCCATGGGGCCAGTAGCCATCGATGGCTCTCTCCTCCTCCTCCTAGTTCTCTTCTAAAGCCATCAAGGTTGGTGGTCATCACTGCTTCCTGTGGCAGTGAGTTCCATAGTTTAACTATGTGCTATGCAAAGAAGAACAATCTGCACCTAAACATTGGCAAGACAAAGGAGATGGTGTTGGACTTTCGGAGGAAGAGAGGGGAGCTAGCCCCGTTGTATATCAGGGGGGCTGTGTGGAGAGAGTCTCTTCCTTCAAATTCCTGGGAGTCCATCTTAGTGAAGACCTTGCTTGGAAGGTCAATACAGCCCAGGTTGTTGTTGTTTAGTTGTTTAGTCATCTCCGACTCTTCGTGACCCCCTGGACCAGAGCACGCCAGGCACTCCTGTCTTCCACTGCCTCCCGCAGTTTGGTCAAACTCAGGCTGGTAGCTTCGAGAACACTGTCCAATCATCTCGTCCTCCGTCACCCCCTTCTCCTTGTGCTCTCCATCTTTCCCAACATCAGGGTCTTTTCCAGGGAGTCTTCTTTTCTCATGAGGTGGCCAAAGTCTTGGAGCCTCAGCTTCAGGATCTGTCCTTCCAGTGAGCACTCAGGGCTGATTTCCTTCAGAATGGAGAGGTTGGATCTTCTTGCAGTCCATGGGACTCTCAAGAGTCTCCTCCAGCACCAGAATTCAAAAGCACCAATTCTTCGGTGATCAGCCTTCTTGATGGTCCAGCTCCCACTTCCATTGGGAAAACCATGGCTTTAACTATATGGTCCATTGTTGGCGAGGTGATGTCTCTGCTTTTTAAGATGCTTCCTAGGTTTGTCATTGCTTTTCTCCCAAGAAGCAGGCGCCTTTTAATTTAGGAAGGCCCATGAGAGACTTCATTTCCTTAGGGTCTTACGAAAGAACAATGTTAGACAGCAACTGATGATTTCCTTCTATCGGTCCATGATAGAAAGTGTTCTCTCATACTGTCCTATGGTGTGGTTCACTGGTTTGACAGCCATGGACAGAAAGTCCCTACAGAGGGTGGTGAAGACAGCACACAATATCATGGGCTGTCCCCTGAGTCCTCTAGATGTCATCGCAGGAGACCGTTGCCTCAGAAGAGCAAGGAATATTCTCAGGGATGACTCACACCCTGGCCAGCACCTTTTTAATCTGGGCAGGAGATATAGAAGCATGATAAGCCGCACCAACAGGTGAAAGAACCATTTGTACCCGTGGGCCGTGAGGCTGTGAATGGAAGACAGCAACATTGCAGCTGGCGTTCGGAGTTGGTGGTCGTACGACAGCACACAGAGTGTAACAAGGACTGAGAGATTGGAGGGGGGGGCATTTAATCCCACTGTAAACAAGTGGTACCTATTTCTATTCTATTCTTAAAGTCCTTCTATTCTTAAAGATATCCTTCAGGTATCTAAATTCACATCTCTTTAGGAAGTCCAAACAATTCCTTCTCCCCTTTTCTTAGCTTGTGTGATTGAGGAAGATGTCACTACTGAGGTTTTCAACCCCCTGGGAAAATATTTATTTTTTCATCTTTGTGACTTTTGTGCAAGTTATTAGGTGTCCTATTTTATTATTATTATTATTATTATTATTATTATTATTATTATTATACCCCACCCATCTGGCTGGGTTCCCCCAGCCACTCTGGGCAGCTCCCAATAGATTAAAAACAGAATAAAACATCAAACATTAAAGGCTTCCCTAAACAGGGCTCCCTTCAGATGTCTTCTAAAAGTCAGATAGTTGTTTATACCATTGACATCTGATGGGAGGGCATTCCACAGGGCGGGCACCACCACCGAGAAGGCCCTCTGTCTAGTTCCCTGTAGCTTCACTTCTCGCAGTGAGGGAACCGCCAGAAGGCCCTCGGAGCTGTACCTCAAATAGACCTGAGAAGGATCATGTGGTGCTTCAGTTCATAGCCTGTTCCTCTCTTGTGACATCAAAGTGCTGCTCACAGAGGAAGCAAAGGAAAGATGCCGTCCATGAAGGCTTTGAACCCGGCAGCTCTCAGCCTTTGAGTTTTTAGCGGGAGCCCCTCTGATGATCCCACATTCACCAACCAAGCAACATTTAAAAAAAAAAAACATTAACCAACCAACCAAACAGCATTGAGCCTGGGAACTTACAGTGGTGGGACCATCCCAACTCCTGTAGGGAACACATATTCCTCTTCTTGCTTCCACAAGAGTGGAGTAGGGAAGTCATCGCTAGGAACTGGCAAATCCATCAACTTCCATTTCTCTCTCTCCTTTTTCCAACCTTCAGTTCAGTTCCCCACATTTTCACATCCCTTTGCAATTTTTAAAAAACATGATGTCATCATGAAAATTCGTCAGAATCTTAGTGCGAATATTCTCATAACATGCACATTTTTGTACACCCCGAATACACCCCTCTTTTTTAACGAGCAATTTCCTTAATACAATGTGTTTTGTACATTGATTCCACCAAGTTACATAATTCAATGCACACTTTAGCCAAGGTTTATGCACCTTTCTACACGTTACTTGGCTGCAGAACTGCATTGCAAGATTCAGATCTTAAACCTGTAAGAGCCGAGTTGGAACATTCGGCTCTTGCTTCCAGATAAGAAAGTAAGTAGCATGTCAGAACTTTCTCTGGTAGTGGAAATTCAGATACTGAATTTATCTTGGATTTAAAGGTGTTCTTCTTCTGCAGCACAAAATTAATCCCAATGCTGCTTACCAGAAGCAACAGGACACACTGATGGTGCAGTCTGAAGAAGAATCTTCAACTGGCACTTAGCTTTCAAGAAAAAAACCCAGATGAAATGAAATAGCTCTTCTTTCCCTTGAAGACCCTTCAGTAGATCTCACTCAGGATCTGGTGGATGAATCTGAAGAGGAAGGCTTTGATGATTTTGTCATGCCCAGGTCTACAGTTGCCACCTTGTGAATTAAATCAATGAGAGGAAATTGAAGAATTTGTGGCATCCTTCTCCATTGTGGCAGGAAAAACTTGTTCTAGAACTGGAAAATGAGGGCTACATTGCAAAATTTGGACAAGAGCAGATTTCGAAAGAGTTTGGAGTCATGTACCGCTGTGGTCTAAACCACAGAGCCTCTTGGGCTTGCCAGTCGGAAGGTCGGCGGTTCGAAACCCCCCAATGGAGTGAGCTCCCATTACTCGGTCCCAGCTCCTGCCAACCTAGCAATTGGAAAGCACGCCAGTGCAAGTAGATAAATAGGTACTGCTCCGGAAGGTAAACGGTGTTTCCGTGCGCTGTTCTGGTTTTGCCAGAAGCAGCTTAGTCATGCTGGCCACATGTCCCAGAAAAACTGTCTGCGGACAAATGCTGGCTCCCTCGGCCAGTAAAGCGAGATGAGCACCACAACCCCAGAGTCGTTCACGACTGGACTTAACTGTCAGGGGTCCCTTTAGCTTTACTTTTACCTTTACCAGGAGAACGTCTATCATGTCTCCTGTTACACACCTTTTCCCAAAATGGAAAAATCCCAAATGCTTTAGCTTTTCTCCTTGGGGAGTGGCTCCGATAGACCTTAACTCCCCCCCCCCCCATTTTTTAAACACCCAAGCAAAACTTGCAAGGCCCGTCGCTGCCACCCTCCCGGCCACGGTGGCCGATTCCGCAATGCAGGTCTCTCCCTTCCTGAAGGCTTCATTTGTTTACATTTGCTTGGTGCTGCGACAGGACAAAGTAAAAAGTTTTAATATTCCTGGGCATGAATTTTTAATGCCTGGCTTTAGCCCTCGTGTCATTACGCAAGCATTTCAGGGAGCGTGCGCTCCTTTCAGATAATGCTCCTTTAAAGGAAAGAGAGAGAGAACCCCTTACCTCTGCTTCCCCCACAGTGGCCATTAAATTATATACCGGCGCTTCTCCTGTGTATAACATCATGCTGGCGAAGCAACTTCCCCCGCGAGCTGGGACTGCTCTCCGGCCTCCCCCCTCGGCAGCACACAACTAATGGCACGCTGATTATTGAGGTCAGAGACGCGGCCGCCTCTCAGGAACTTGGTTATTCATCTAAATTAGATCTTTTCCTGCGGCTGGCACATCCACTGCCTTTGCCGCTGCCACTGCCACTGCCACCAGCTTGCCATCGGCTGAGCAGAGGGACACAGGGGCTGAGAGGGCAGAGGAGGGGGGGTCGTCTGTGGGAAGCAGGTGGCACAAAGGGGATTGGTTGGGTGATTGCATGGGGTGCTTCTGCAGGCAGCTGGGCCCTCTTCCTGACCACCCTGCTGAGTTATTAGACACAGTGGTGCGCCATCAGTGGACTAGGGGGACTAGTTGTTGCATGGGACAAGACAGGCTTTGGAGAGAGCTGTTGTTGTGATTTGTTCCGTCACTTCTTGCCCTGCCCTTTCACACGAAGAAGCAGAATGCAGAAGAGGAAGGAGCTTTGCAATGAGTGTTGGTGGGATTTGGAGGGGGAAGCCATCGGATTCTTAAAAAATAATAATAATCCATTACTCTTCACAAAACAAGGCAGCGGAAGAGTTGAGCTCAATCAACTTTTCCCCATTGAGACTGGAAAAGAGGAGATTGAGAGGGGGTATGATTGTTGTTGTTGAGTCGTTTAGTTGTGTCCGACTCTTCGTGACCCCCTGGACCAAAGCACGCCAGGCCCTCCTGTCTTCCACTGCCTCCCACAGTTTGGTCAAACTCATGTTCATAGCTTCGAGAACACTGTCCCACCATCTCGTCCTCTGTCATCCCCTTCTCCTTGGGCCCTCCATCTTTCTCAACATCAGGGTCTTTTCCAGGGAGTCTTCTCTTCTCATGAGGTGGCCAAAGTCTTGGAGCCTCAGCTTCAGGATCTGTCCTTCCAGTGAGCACTCAGGGCTGATATCCTTCAGAATGGAGAGGTTTGATCTTTTGATCTTCTTGCAGTTCATGGGACTCTCAAGAGTCTCCTCCAGCACCAGAATTCAAAGCATCAGTTCTTTGGCAATTAGCCTTCTTTATGGTCCAGCTCTCACTTCCATACATCACTACAGTGGTACCTCTGGTTAAAAACTTAGTTCGTTCTGGAGGTCCATTCTTAACCTAAACTGTTCTTCACCTGAGGTACCACTTTAGTTAATGGGGCCTCCCGCTGCCGCCGCGCTGCCGGAGCATGATTTCTGTTCTCATCCTGAAGCAAAGTTCTTAACCCGAGGTACTATTTCTGTGTTAGCGGATTCTGTAACCTGAAGCATATGTAATCTGAAGAATATGTAACCCGAGGTACCACAGTACTGGGAAAACCATAGCTTTAACTATACGGACCTTTGTCGGCAAGGTGATGTCTCTGCTTTTTGGACTAGATGACCTTTGGGTCCCTTCCAGCTCTAAGATTCTAGGATTCTATAACGCTTCTGAATACCAGTTTCTGGAGGCCGCAGGACTGGAAAGGGCTCTTGTCCTCGAATCCTGTTTGCTAGTTTTCCACAGGCATCTGACTGGCCACTGTGAGAATAGGATGCTGGACGAGTTGGACCACTGGCCTGATTCAGAAGGCTATTCTTAAGTTCTCATGTCCTTATCTGTCTCACCTGTCTGCTGGTTTATGATCAATCAATTACTCCTGGCCGTCCCTCGTGGTTTTCCAATAACACACCTGGAGGGGCCATATATCATCAATTTGTTCTGAGCATCTGTGACTGATTATTAGCAATAAGCGCATATTAATAGCATCTGTGGGCATCATTAGGTAAACAGATTGCATTAAATGGGCGTATGAGAAAATAAATGCAAAAGTTAATCAAGGTGTCGCACAATTAGTGGCAGAATGAGATCTCTAAGGGGGGGGCTTTCAATCACACTCTCCCCAGTGGCAGTCCACACGATGAGGCTGACGTGATCCAGGATGCGGTCAGAAATTTTGCAAGGAGTCCTGAAGAGTTGAACCTACCTTGGCCTACCTTGCTGATGGAGCCTCAGGCCCATCCCAAAGTTATTCCAAATGTTCAGCCTCCTTTCTTACCATCTGAATCCATTGGTTCGGGTACCACCGTCTGGAGCTGTGGAAAAGTGCTCCATCTTCCATGTGGTAGCCCTCCAGATATTTGGAGGTGGCTATCCTATCGCCTCAACCGTTCCTCATAAGGCAAGGGTCAGCAACCATTTTCAGCCGTGGGCCAGTCCACCGTCCCTCAGACCATGTTGTGTGCCAGACTATATTTTTTTTGGGGGGGATGAACAAATTCCTAGGTAAAGGTAAAGGGACCCCCGACCGTTAGGTCCAGTCGTGGCAGACTCTGGAGTTGTGGCGCTCATCTCGCTTTATTGGCCAAGGGAGCCGGCGTACAGCTTCCCGGTCATGTGGCCAGCAGGACTAAGCCGCTTCTGGCGAACCAGAGCAGCGCACGGAAATGCCGTTTACCTTCCTGCTGGAGTGGTACCTATTTATCTACTTGCACTTTGACGTGCTTTCAAACTGCTAGGTGGGCAGGAGCAGGGAACAAGCAATGGGAGCTCACCTTGTCACAGGGATTCGAACCGCTGACCTTCTGATCGGCAAGTCCTGGGCTCTGTGGTTTAACCCACAGTGCCACCCACATCCCCTCAGAGAGCTACAGTTCTCATAACAATTTAGCAGTCAATCCCTCTTCCCAGGGGACTCTGGGTATTGTTGCTTTGGGCAGGGAACAGGGGGTCACCTGACAACAAAAATGTGGGGAGGAACTGAGGCAGGACTGAATTTGAACTCAAATTGGGCCTCACGAGAGCGTGTTTTGATTTCCAGAACTTAGCGTGTGGAAATAAAGAAAGGGTACCTTTGACCATGTGCAGAGTGCCCTTCATAAATGCAGGCAGCCCGGGCTCCTCCTCACAAATAGGGATTTGGGTTTCCTTTCCCAGTGTGGGGTTCATGCAAACTTGAACTCTTGCAGAACACCGATCTTAGAAAATTAAACAAGGGGTGGGGGTTGGGCTAGATGATCCTTTAGGGTACCAACTCAACAATTCTGTGATTCCTGGGAGGGTCCGTCAGTGGCTGCCGGCCTCACGGCTCCCTTCAGACTGATCCGGGGAACAACATCAGCCTTACCTCCCAAACCAAGGAAGGACTCTGTGAAAAGTAAAAATAACAGATAAATCAAGTGTCAAAGAGGGTGGACCATGGCAGATTCTTTCACACAAGTTTATTTATCACTGTTTTCTCTCTGGGATGCTGACAGGCATGTTGGGGGAGGGAGGGAGGGGGCAATTACATCGCCTCGCTTGATGGATGAGGCTTGTGGTGGGAAGCAGTTCTTCCTGCATCTTTTAAAAAATGGTCCCACGGGGAGTGGCTGGAGGCTCGGGGAAGAAGCCCCCGGCTAGCCTCAGGGCCAACGCACAGGATGATCGGCATGGAAGGGGGCCAAGAGGCGGCCAGAGAAGCCAGCCGTCGCCTCCCTCCTTGGCTCTCCGCAATCCACACTACATCACAGTGAAAGCGGAGTGAAGGCACACAGGGGGGAAAAGGTCAACCGCCAAACCAAAATGACTCCAGGTGCCTCAAATAAGTGAGCCAAGCTTCATTGTGCCAAAAAAACCCCAAAAAGAATGAAATATATTGTTGAGAGTGGATTTCATGCTCTTTATTCAGCTCATAGTGGTGAGGAGGAATGGAAGTTCCCCCAAAATATCTGCTTTATATACATTATTTACACAATGGGCCCCACGTGATTGGCTAATTCCGGGATTCTCCTGTAGGCCAATCAGGTTGCGGATTCACTTCCACCAGGAGCTGGATTGGGTGGCTCCTGTGGACCAATCAGACTGCTGCATTCTGGATCCTATTGTTCTAGGACCAATCAGACTCCTGCATTCTGGATCCTATTGTTCTAGGATCAATCAGACTGCTGCATTTTGGATCCTATTCACTCAGTACATAACAAAGAACCACTCAGGAACACTGGTTGCAGGTAGATAAATCATCAGTTTCCCTCCATTTCTCATTTTTTCCCCAACCTTAAATTCAGTTTTCTCCATACTTTTGCCATTATTTTAAGTCCGCATGCAGATTCACAGGCATTTGAATGCTCCTTCCTTCCTTTCATACAATTTGAGTGTACAAAGAAAAAAAGCCCTCAAAGTGTTTTATGAAATGAATCAAATGGTCAGTAAAAACAGTTTAAAACATTCAAGCAAAATCAACAATAAGCTAAATACCGATTAAAACACATGTAAACTTTCTAAATTTCCATGTTTTCTCTTTCACTAATAGATGCACTTTGGAGCACATTCTTTGGTGGGAGGACGGCATCGTGAAATTTGGAAATTTCAGAAGAGGGCTCTGCTGCAGCACACTCATTGGAACCAGACACACAGATTTGGTGAAAAGCGATGACAAACCTAGACAGCATCTCAAAAAGCAGAGACATCACCTTGCCAACAAAGGTCCGTATAGTTCAAGCTATGGTTTTCCCAGTAGTGATGTATGGAAGTGAAAGCTGGACCATAAAGAAGGCTGATCGCCGAAGAATGGATGCTTTTGAATTCTGGTGCTGGAAGAGACTCTTGAGAGTCCCATGGACTGCAAGAAGATCAAACGCATCCATTCTGAAGGAAATCAGCCCTGAGTGCTCACTGGAAGGACAGATCCTGAAGCTGAGGCTCCAATACTTTGGCCACTTCATGAGAAGAGAAGACTCCCTGGAAAAGACCCTGATGTTGGGAAAGATGGAGAGCACAAGGAGAAGGGGATGACAGAGGACGAGATGGTGGGACTGTGTTCTCAAAGCTACCAGCATCAGTTTGACCAAATTGCGGGAGGCGGTGGAAGACAGGAGTGCCTGGCGTGCTCTGGGCCATGGGGTCACGAAGAGTTGGACACGACTAAACGACTAAACAATACCAACTTCTTCTTCTTCTTCTTCTTCTTCTTCTTATTATTATTATTATTATTATTATTACACCCCACCCATCTGGCTGGGTTTCCCCAGCCACTCTGGACGGCTTCCAACAAAATATTAAAATACAGTGGTCTTTTAAACATTAAAAGCTTCCCTAAACAGGATGCAGGACTAGGTGCGCATGGGGCTGTTCCAGCAAGCTTGTCTCTGTTCTTATGGGGTTTCTCGCCCGTGGAAGGAGCAGGCTGGAAAACCGACAGACTTGTGCAGAAGCAACTTTTGTAACACTGCAACAGTGAATTCCACCCCAAGACACACAAGAAGCAAAGGAGCAGTATAAACTGTTATTCCAAATCAGCCCAATTGCCCTTAATTATTGATAAATACAAAAGGATTCAATTATCTGTGATTGGCACACACTGCATATTAATAATGACGATTGTCAGGGGCTCAGGAGCAGAGGCACAGGGGAGAGAGGGGATGGAGAGCGAAGGGGAAGAATCTGAGGGCAGCGTAGGGGAGTATGAAAGCGGCCCGAGAGATTCCATGAGTCTCTCCAGCGAATCAGAAGATTCCCAGAGGGGGGCGCCGATGGCCAGGGCAAGGGGGGTCCCAGGGGGGACACACCAGAAGCAAGGGGCCAGCAGGGACTCCCAAAGCAGCAGCGGGAGAGCAGGACCAGCTCCTCCACCAGAGCGTAGTGAGGGGGAAGAGTCACATGTATCAGGGCCAGCTTCTCCTCCAGCAGGGAGAGAGGATGAGTCAGAGGTGGCCACACCTCCATCGCAGAGTGAGGGAACGGAGGGAGAGTCAGGTGCAGCTAGCCTCCCTGAAGGGGGAAGCAGTGACAGGAGCAGTGTAACGGTCAGGAGGAAGGTGGCCGGCTGGGCGCGCGCGCCAAGTTCGAATGTACAGGCGCGCGGCACAGCAGGAAACCCGGATGGGGAACCAGGTCCTAAAGCCCGCCGGAGGGAGGGGGAGGACTCAGGAGACTCAGCGTCAGAAGAGTCTAGGAGAGGCAAGACCCCAGCGGACAGGCGGGCCCAGAGGAGAAGAGAGCAAAGGAAGAGGTGGAGCAAGGCTAGAGTCTTAAACTGGTGTCTGGGGGGAGGAGACTCAGATGGAGCTTCGGCGGTCTAGAGTTTGAGACGTAGAGCTGCGCGCCGCGGCTGTGAAAGCAAAACTGAGCTTCAATAAAGACTGTTTTATATAACAACGAACTGGCGTTGGTCCTTTGTGAGCTGGGACCTAGGGCAGCTCTGACAACGATGATGATGATAATAAAACAATTTATATGCCACCTTTCATTTCAAGAAGAAATACGAAGGCTTTCATTATCCCAAGAAAGCAAGTGTTCTATATTTGCAAATATCTGTAATTAAACTGTTGTTTCATATGATAAATGAACAGCATCTAAGGTTGTTCTGATGTTTCTTTCTTTTGCCTTCCTTCATGCAGATGAACAATTAAATGTTCTCTTTTGCAGATCTGTTCCTTGAGCGCAGGAGCCGCACACAGTCTCCAGTCGGGGCCTATAGCTATACTTTCTGTTATTACCTTATACTTCCTACCTTATCCATTCGAAATGCTCACTTCTCATAACACCATTAAGGCATCTAAGCAAAACATACAAATGGGTTGAGAGGGATAGAGGAACCAATCATTCTGTTTCTTTGAACTGTAACCTTCTCCCAGAAACCACTTATTTTTTACAAGTCCACCATGTGTGGGTAAAAATCAACTTCATTCCCCAACATTTCCAATATGTTACTGACACTGGGAAATATATTTGCCCCCCCTTTTTTGCGGTGTCATATTGCCAACAGTATAAAACTTTACAGAAGTTTCTTTCAAGACTGATGCACGGGCAGAAATTTGGCCCATTGTGAAAATACATTTCCACTGGCATTTGGGATTTTCCATTCTGAAAAACGTAAGAGCTCTGCTGGATCGAGGCCTTGGCCCATCTTGTCAAGCATCCTGTTCTTTTCTGTTAATTTAATAATTTATTTAACATAATTATTACAAAATATAAGCTTCATGGATCACTGCCTTGCCGTAATGAAGGGGCTTGAATAACTCAGAGAAGCTATGAGCTCTGCCATGCAGGGCCACCCAAGATGGGCAGGTCATAGTGGAGAGTTTTGACCAAACGTGATCCACCTGGAGGAGGAACCGGCAAGCCACTCCAGTATGCCTGCCAAGAAAACTCCACGGACAAAGACAACAAAATATAAGCAAAATACTACAAATACATACACAGTGGCGTAGCGTGTGGGGTGCAGGGGGGGCCGGCCGCACCGGGCGCAACATCTGGGGTTAGGGCAAATCCACGGGTTAGGGGGCGCAAATCCACAGGTTAGGGGGCACAAATCCATGGGTTAGGGGGCGCAAATTACTTGCCTTGCCCCGGGTGCTGACAACCCACGCTACGCCGCTGTACATACATACATATATATTTCAGATAAGCACACACACATATATATAAAAGAACAAGAGAGGAAAAAAGGAAGAAAAGAAGAAAGAAAAAGAAAAAATAAAGAAAAGAAGAAGAAAAAAGTTGGAAGAATTTCTTCCAAAATTATTCTACAAATATCTCAATAATAAAAATTCATGGATTGACTTCCATCGCTTACACTGCACTTCCTATATATATTTTAAGCAAGATTGTATCTGCTATTCCATATTTTTCCCATACAATCTCACACAAATATTCTAATCAGTAAGTTTTCTAAATATTTCATAAATCCATTCTAAACACAACCAATACCTTACATTTAATCTTTGTGTACGTTGTGAAAAATACATTTCCACTGGCATTTGGAATTTTCCATTCTGAAAAAATGTGAAAGCTCTGCTGGATCGAGGCCTTGGCCCATCTAGTCCAGAATCCTGTTCTCACAGTGGCCAACCATATCCCGATATGGGAAACTCGCGAGTATTCATAAGCAATTCTGCCTCTGACTGGGGAGATACAGGACAGCCATACAGGACAGCCATCCTGGCTAGTAGTCATTGATAGGCTTTTCCTCCAGGAATTTTGAAGCCATCCAACTTGGAGGCCATCACTGCTTCTTGTGGGAAAGAGTTCCATAGTCAAACTATGCCTGTGTGAAGAAATACCGTACTTTTTCGTGTATAAGGCAAGGTTGTTTTACTCTAAAATAAGGTTAAGAATCAGGGGGCATCTGTATAAAACGGGTTCAAATATATGTTGGAAATGTAAGGAAAAAGAAGGGATCTTTTACCATATGTGGTGGGATTGTAGTAAAATAAAATAAAAATGGGAAATGATATACAATGAGTTGAAGAAAATGTTCCAATTAACATTTGTAAAAAAGAAACCTGAAGCATTTTTGTTAGGGATTGTAAGAAAAGACCTGCCAAGGAAATTGAAGAACATATTCATGTACGTGACAACGGCAGCAAGAGTCTTAATAGCACAAGGATGGAAGAATGAAGAAATCCTGGCCAAAGAACTGTGGCAGGAGAAACCGATGGATTATGTGGAATTGGCGAAATTGACACACAAACTACGTGATAGGGACGACTGTGACTTTAAAGAAGAATGGGAACCTTTTACAAAGTACTTAAAGAAACAACAAAACGAACTGGACTCCTTGGCAGGTTTTGAATAAGCATACACAAAGGAGAATGTTAGCCGCTTTGAGACTCCTTAAAGGGAGTGAAAGGCGGGATATCAAATCCAAACTCCTCTTCTTCTCTTCTTCTTCTTCATCTCCATGTTCTGCTTCTCTCCATTCATCCCTACTCTTGGCTTCCTGTAACTTAATCAATTCCTGATCCACAAGAGGACGTTTCCTCTTTTTCCTTGACTTCTAAGCTTGCTCAGGCGTCTATGATGAGATACTTTGTCAAATGCTTTTTGAAAGCCCAGCTATGTTATGTCAACCGGACCACCTCTACCTGTATGCTTGTTGACACTCTCAAAGAACTCTAATAGACTGTCTCACCAGAGTGGTGCATGCTCTGGTTATCTCCCGCTTGGACTACTGCAATGCGCTCTACGTGGGGCTACCTTTGAAGGTGACCCGGAAACTGCAATTAATCCAGAATGCGGCAGCTAGACTGGTGACTGGGAGCGGCCACCAAGACCATATAACACCAGTCTTGAAAGACCTACACTGGCTCCCAGTAGGTTTCAGAGCACAATTCAAAGTGTTAGTGCTGACCTTTCAAGCCCTAAACGGCCTCGGCCCCGTAGACCTGAAGGAGCATCTCCACCCCCATCGTTCTGCCTGGACGCTGAGGTCCAGCGCCGAGGGCCTTCTGGTGGTTCCCTCACTGCGAGAAGCAAAGCTACAGGGAACCAGGCAGAGGGCCTTCTCAGTAGTGGCACCCGCCCTGCGGAACGCCCTCCCACCAGATGTCAAAGAGAAAACAACTACCAGATATTTAGATGACATCTGAAGGCAGCCCTGTTCAGGGAAGTTTTTTATGTGTGACATTTTAATGTATTTTTAATCTTTGTTGAAAGCCTCCCAGAGTGACTGGGAAAACCCAGCCAGATGGGCGGGGTACAAATAATAAATTATTATTATTATTATTATTATTATTATTATTATTATTATTATTTGTATTTTTATTATTTGGTTCGCAAGACAGAACTTGCCCTTGCAGAAGCCATGCTGGCTCTGATTCAAGTGAGGCTTGTTCTTCTAACCTAAAGTAGTTTTCTTACCCACATCAGGTGCAATTAATACCTAATACAACTGTCATTCTAATTATTTGGCTTTGAAAGCTCATAGATTAATCATTTATTCCCCAAACAAGGATAAGCCCTTTACCTGCATTTCCAGCTTTTAAACGTTTCACAGAGAAACTTGCTAACTGACAAATATCAAAACCATGGAGGGATTTCTTATTCCCATTTTATTTGCTAAATCAGCTGTAGTTATTAGTTTACCGTCCTTTATTGCATCAGCAAAAGTTGTAATTTTATTTCTGGACCACTCTGCTGCACCACCAACTAATTGAAATTTATTATTACACAGGAAAGATTGCAGCAATGACAGTTTACAAGACAGTAGGGTCTTATATTTATCCCAGACTTGATGAACAGCTATTATCATTGGATTTGGCTTTAGGACAGAACTTATTTCACCAGACTTCTTTTGATGTGCCGGTGGTAGATGTTGCAACGGAATTCTGGGAAAACTTTGCTTCAAGATAGAAGCTGATGAGTCCTCATCTAACCACCGTGCTTGTATTTTTAATCATTAGGCTGTATACTTTTAAAACAAAAGATATTTGAGCAATTCTAACCAACCTGTGCTGACTGGATTTTTGCAAAGTTGATGCAGGTATTTGTGGCTCTTTATTGCTTGATGAAAATATTAATACTCTATTAATCTTTTATAACACCACCATGAGCATCGGAACATAGGATTTTGCCTTCTACAGACAGACTATTGGCCCTTCTAATTTAGTCTTGTCTACACTTTGATGAGTACATCAATGTTAACAGTAATAATATCTCGTTCTGGTTGTTTTTGTATCCTGCACCACATCTCAACACCTGCATTTCCCCTACATCTGAATATACAGAACTCTCTTTGCCAAAATTCCCTTCTCTCCAGGAAATGTATGTAGAATTAGGTTAGATTTTCTCCCGAGCAATCCTATAAGATCCCAGGTCCCTGAGCGAATGGCTGGCTCTCTGGTCACCCGGAACAAAACGGGATTCTTACAAGACAAGCATCTTCAGAGAGATGAGGATGCTGTACCTTGCTAGAGGTAAAAGTGATTGATTTTTCAGAGTCCACTGTTTTAAGAATTTGTTTTTCTAATGGGCCCTAAAGTCTCATCATGGCTTTTGCTGACCTCTGCAGAGCCTGGCCGGGAGTTCCTGGGCCCAGCTGGGCAGGCGGAGGAAGCGAAAAAGGAGGAGGAGGCAGGAGCGATTGGAATTGGGGGGGGGGTGTTCTGCAACATGTCCATTCGAGATACGGCCTCCGAAAATGGGGATTATACTGTACCATAAATACTAATGCATTAGTCGTACCTTCACACTTTGCTGCCTCCAGCGCTCACTCCATTTGCCACCATGATAATCTATTTGAATATCAATGCGGGTTTGATGTTAAATTGCTTCCCTTGGCGTTTCAGATAAAGGGCGGCCGCACGGCAAGGCCAGGCGCTTTGGGGGCTGACGGCGCACCGTATCTGAGGAGGGAATCGCAGAGCTTGTGATCAAACCCTCTTCTTTCCTGAGAGCTCCCCGGAACACATCCTTGCCCCCTGGCTGCTGTTTCCGAGGGTTGCGATTAAGCCCTGTGTGCTCTAAACGAAAGGCTTCTCCGAAACAGGGTCGATTGTGACTGGGAATACTGGAAACAGGAACAGTCTGCCTGGGTTCTTGTTTCTTCTGAAAATGTTTCCATAAGAAACATATGAGGTCCAGCGTCAAGGCCTTCTGGCGGTTCCCTCGCTGCGAGAAGCCAAGTTACAGGGAACCGGGCAGAGGCCTTCTCGGTGGTGGCACCTGCCGTGTGGAACTCCCTCCCACCAGATGTCAAAGAGAACAAGAACTACCAGACTTTTAGAAGACATCTGAAGGCAGCCCTCTTTAAGGAAGCTTTTAATGTCTGATGCATTGCTGTATTTTAGTGTTTGTTGGAAGCCGCCCAGAGTGGCTGGAGAAGCCCAGCCAGATAGGCGGGGCATAAAAAATAAATTATTATTATTATTATTAGCCTGTTGGCAACAAATCAATCAGTGGAGAAGCCCCCAGCCCACTTGCTAAGGACAGTCACTGAAACATGGGTTCATAGAATCATAGAATCGTGGAGTTCAAAGGGACCCCAGGGGTCATCTAGTCCCACCCTCTGAAATGCAGGAATCTCAACTAAAGCATCCATGACAGATGGCCATCCAACTTCCGCTTAACAACCTCCAAGGAAGGAGAGTCCACCACATCCCAAAGGAGTCTGTTCAGCTGTTGGACAGCTCTTACTGCCAGAAAGTTCTTCCTGATGTATTCGTTGGAATCTCCTTTCTGGCAAATCGAATCCATTGGTTCAGGTCCTACCCTCCGGAGCAGGAGAAGATGGCTGTCTTATCTCCTCTCACCCTCCTCTTTCCCAGGCTAAACATACCCATGTCCCTCAAATGTAAGTAATAATAATATTATTAGAATATATTATTTATACTCTGCCCATCTGGCTGGGTTTCCCCAGCCACTCTAGGTGGCTCCCAACTGAATATTAAAAATATGATAAAATATCAAACATTAAAAACTTCCCTAAACAGGGCTGACTTCAGATGTCTTCTAAAAGTCTGGTAGCTGTTTATCTCTTGACATCTGATAGGAGGGCGTTCCACAGGGCGGGTGCCACCACCGAGAAGGCCCTCTGCCTGGTTCCCTGTAACTTCACTCTCGCAGGGAGGGAACCGCCAGAAGGCCCTCAGCGCTGGACCTCAGTGTCTGGGCAGAATGATGGGGGTGGAGACGCTCCTTCAGGTATACTGGAAGATTGTGAAGCTCCTTGACATCTGACAGGAGGTGGGTGCCACCATCAAGAAGGCCCCCTGCCTGGTTCTCTGTAACTTCACTTCTCATAGGGAGGGATCCGCCAGAAGGCCCTCGGAGCTGGACCTCAGTGTCCGGGCAGAACGATGAGGGTGGAGATGCTCCCTCAGGTATAACTGGGCCTTTGAGGCCCATTTTAGGGCTTTCAAGGTCAGCACCGGACACTTTGAATTGTGGCTCGGAAACATACTGGGAGCCAATGTAGGTCTTTCAGGACCGGGGTTATATGGTCTCGGCGGCCGCTCCCAGTCAAACCATTGGAGAGTTACATCGCCTGCTGTGGCCGTAGAGACCAATCTGGGTTAAAAAACCTTAAATATAGCATAAGAAAGGGCTTTTTTTTAATGACTGTGGAAAATTTTAGGAGAAATCCTTTGAGATACATGCAGCTATGATGTGGTGAAAACAGGGGCAGGCTTGAGACTCTTCCAGTCTGGTTTCAAGCCTGGAACCAGGTTCATTGGCTCTTCTTGCCTCTGGGTATGGAAATGCGCAGATATTTCTGGGTCGGTGTGGCCGTGTTAACATGCTTGCTTGGTGCCTGGCTCCCTTGCTGTATTCAATCGTCAGCACATCTCCTTCTTCCTCTAAACCAGCGAGTCAGCGAAAAACGGGCGAGCAAAACTGCTAACAAGATGTTGCATCCCAAGAGGAACTACAGACTCGGACATTTTTGACATGACTCCCAAAGCCTGCAAGGCCACACGGAGATTTCTCTTTTGTACGCTACAAAATATATACGCTACAGTGTAAAAGGGGCCCTGCATGAATCGGCTCCCCCGTTTATTTATGGGAAGCGTTTATCGTCTGCCTTTCATCTCATGGCTCACTGGGGCAGAGGTGCAGAGACCTCGAAAATCACCGCTGGAGACAAAAAACTGAGACAAGGCAAAAAACTGCTTAAAATTCGAAGGAAAAGACTGAAGCAGAAGAAGAAACTGCCCTGTTATCTGCGGTTGAAGGATAGCATAGAAAATATAACAACAACAACACAACTGACATTTTGACTTCACTCCAAATGCCTGGGGAAAGAGGGAACCTCCACTGTTGATTTCATCCACTTCAGAAAATTTTGGACATGGCCCCCTTTTCAAAAAAGGCGGGATGGGTATTCCGGTAATGGCCAAGGCAAAAACCAGAAAACATGATCGCAACAAGATATAGTTTGTGTAGGGACGCGGGTGGCAATGTGGTCTAAACCACTGAGCCTCTTGGGCTTGCCAATTAGGTCAGCGGTTCGAATCCCCGCGACGGAGTGAGCTCTCGTTGCTCGCGTCCCAGCTCCTGCCAACCTAGCAGTTTGAAAGCACGCCAGTGCAAGTAGATAAATAGGTATGGCTGCAGCAGGGAGGTAAACAGTGTTTCCATGCACTCTGGTTTCCGTTACAGTATCCCGTTGTGTGATGGCCTGGGACTCAGACTTGGAACCAAAGGAGTTTCAGTCTGCACTGGATCCTTTGCCTCAGGCATAATCTGAACCAAGTCTGGGCCTGGTCCTGAAGAGTCCCAGTCTGCACAGGTTCCCCTGCAACAAACACCAGCTGGGCCAAGTCAGGGGCCTGAGCCTGCCCTGGCTCCAGATGCAGGGATGACCTCATTGCCTGCAGCTGGGCCATCACTGGGCCAGCTGCTCCACTACCAGTTGGGTAGGGGAGGCTGAGGCGGCCCCTGGGTCTAGTAACCCACTGACATCTCCCGAGCTGCAGAGACTGAGGTCTGAGAGAAGGAGAGACCTGAGTATTCGCAGGAGGAGTGCTCACCTTCGGGCGAGACAGGGAGGTGAGCCACCGGGGGATCAGGACCGGCTGTTACCCCAACAAAGATAAAAGGCTGTCGGACCCTGCCCCAGGTTGTGGGAGCAACATTGCTGTATGCCAGATCCTGCCTGAGATCCTGTACCTGTCCTTGCCTGGTTTCCTGCCTCATGTCTTGCCTTGACCCTGTCAGACTGACTCCTAGCGGAACCTACGGATTCTGGACCAGACCTGGACCGGTTCTCAGGTTACCCCTGGGCCCAACAGCAGTTCAGTCATGCTGGCCACAGACCTGCAAAGCTATCTGCAGACAAATGCCGGCTCCCTCAGCTTGAAAACGGAGATGAGCGCTGCACCCCATAGTCGCCTTTGACTTGATTTAATCGTCCAGGGGTCCTTTCCCTCATAGTTTATTGTCTACAACATAAACAATTACAGAGAATGGCTTCCCTAAGCCAGCTCAGAGTGTTCCTCCACAAACCACCACCACCACTGCTGGAAAAAGGGTGGTCTAATATTTACACTGCTACACCAATTGAAGGCTCTCATGTTTGTGTTTAAAGCCCTAAATGACTTGGGTCCCAAATACTCCAACGGCCACCTCCTTCCTTCCAGGCCTTCTCTGGTGCTAACATCCACAGAGTGGGGCCTTCTTGGTGGTTCCTCCACCCTCAGAGTCTCAGGGTGGGGTGGGGTATACCAGGAGGAGAGGGCCTTCTCTGTGGTGGCTCCTAAACCGTGGAACTCGCTCCCCATAGAAGTGCGCCTGGCACCTTCACTATATAGTGTGGGAATGTTCAGGGATGCAGGAGAGGATATATTGTTTGATTATAGCCTTTCCAACTTGGGTAAACAAGTTCACAATTTTAGCAGAGTAACATCCCCCTTTTTAAACTCACAGTGGATGCGTTTGCTCAGAGTCACTAAAGCCTCTATAATAACTGTTCTGGTATTTTCCCCTTATTCCCTCATAAAAGATAAGACACAACACAGTCTTCTATAAAAGTATGAAAAGGTTTACTCACACACCATTCTGTTCACAATTGGATCCCAGAAGGCAGACTTAGCTTAGAAAAGTAACATACACCTGGAAACTATCTCATAAGGAGACAGTCACTTTGTCCTCTCTTGGCTGGAAGCCTAGAGAGCATCTTTGGCTAAGCAGATATTGCTTCTTTGATGCATGTAGTCAAAGAGAGAGAGATGGCTGCCCTGCCCTGTGCCTTTGTCATTACCTGGACAGGTGAGGCCACACCCACCTCTAGTCACATGCAGAGGAAGTCTGTCCCAGCCCAGAAGGAAACAGGAAGTTTGCCTGCTAGCTGGACAAACATTCCTCCCCATGTGCAAACATGTTCACTCTAGGAATGTTGTACTTGACTGCTCTTGTGTTTCACATCCCACATATAGTTCCATGAGTGGACAGGTGGGCGAGGATTGGGGAAGTGGCTTCCCACCTCTGGTCCAGACTTATTGACAGCAGCTCTCTAGGATGTCAGAGAGGCAGTCTCTACCTGGAGATCCTGCCGGGCATCAATCCTGGGAAAGGATGGAGAGTTTGGCATTTTTTTGTTCAGAGAAACGGCAAGTAAGAGGAGATGTTATAGAAGCTCATAACATTAGGCAAGGCATGGAGAACAGGGACAGATCTGAATATCGGAAGATTCGGGACAGGTAAAGAAAATGACTTCTTCATGCAGTGCCTGGGTAACCTGTGGAACTCCCTCCCACTTGAATAGTTTTAAAAGAGGATTGGCCAAATTCATGGGCCCCTGGTTGGCTATTGTGAGAACAGGTGGGCCGTTGGTCTGATCCAGCAGATCTTCTTCGTTTCTTATGACTTTCTGCATGCAAAGTAGACATAAAAAGGTAAAGGGACCCCTGACCAT
Source organism: Podarcis muralis (assembly GCF_004329235.1). Classification (NCBI taxonomy): domain Eukaryota; kingdom Metazoa; phylum Chordata; class Lepidosauria; order Squamata; family Lacertidae; genus Podarcis; species Podarcis muralis. The sequence goes on along the minus strand of NC_041318.1, from coordinate 2,712,963 downwards.
TAGGTCCAGTCGTGGCCAACTCTGGGTTGCGGCGCTCATCTCGCTTTATTGGCCAAGGGAGCTTCTGGGTCATGTGGCCACATGACGAAGCCACTTCTGGCGAACCAGAAGCAGCGCACGGAAACGCCGTTTACCTTCCCTCCGGAGTGGTAGCTATTGATATACTTGCACTTTGACGTGCTTCGAACTGCTAGGTTGGGCAGGAGCAGGGACCGAGCAACGGGAGCTCACCCCGTCGTGGGGGATTCGAACCCACCGACCTTCTGATCAGCAAGCCCTAGGCTCTGTGGTTTAACCCACAGCGCCACCCATGTCCCTAAAGTAGACATATTCTCCTCTTAAAGCCTCCGGTTTCAGAGCCAGGAATCCTTCCTGTCCTGCCACTTTGATTGTTCCATCCGATGCGTGCATGTGTCTCCCTTCACAGCAACAGCCGCCGTCAACTGTGGCGATTCGCTCATTTTTAGCAAATTGCTTAGAGGCCAATAAGTAATGGCACGGAGTCACTAAAAAGCTGATAATTCTTTGCAGAAAATTACAGCCATGTTCGTCGAGAAATGTTAACACAGAGAGCCATAAAAACGAATGGGAGGGAAGTGCAGGGTTGGTTTGCCGTGAGCCGGCGTGAGTTATAACCCGTGTGATGGGACTGCGAGAGGACATAACTTTTTAAAATGTTCTCGGGGGAAGGGAAAATGCACATTGATTGGAGATTATTTTTAACTTCATGGATTTTTCTCTGCACATAAGTCATAGGCACAACTGGTGACTCTTTGCAAGTCATGGACGTTAAGGTTGATGCTGGCTGTGTCCTTTGAGGGACAATATTCTTCTGAGTACCTCTTCTGTCCTGGGGCCCCTCAGGGCAGGTCCCTCCTTCAGTAATGGCGAGAGGTCCAGGCTGTATCCCTGCCTCAAGCGGCATCAATTTTTGCTGACTTAATTGAAACTGAAATTGTTTGAATTGGATTTTGGAATAAAGGTGCGATTAATTGTTAGTGTTTAGAATTCTATCGTGTCGGTTATCTTCCTTAGTGGGTCATGCAAATCACCCCTTCTGAGTAATGCTTTTATAGGGTAAGTAAGGGGGGCAATATGATGGGGACGCGGGTGGCGCTGTGGGTTAAACCACAGAGCCTAGGACTTGCCAATCAGAAGGTCGGCGGTTCGAATCCCTGTGACGGGGTGAGCTCCTGTTGCTCGGTCCCTGCTCCTGCCAACCTAGCAGTTCGAAAGCACATCAAGTGCAAGTAGATAAATCTGGCGGAAGGTAAATGGCGTTCCGTGCGCTGCTCTGGTTCGCCAGAAGCGGCTTATCATGCTGGCCACATGACCCGAAAGCTGTACGCAGGGCTCCCTCGGCTAGTAAAGCGAGATGAGAGTTGCAACCCCAGAGTCGGTTCACCGTCTGGGGCCTAATGGTCAGGGGTCCCTTTACCTTTTTTAAGGAAGAGTGGGACATTCCAAGATCAGATCAGAACGGAGGCTTCTGTAAATCTGGAAACTGTCCCACCAAAAGGTTACTTGGAAGGTCTGTATTGCTCTTCTCTGCGATATGTTGATTAACTGGAGGGAAACCACAAATGCACAAACAATTAAAATGCAGCATAAAAATACTATCAGAACAACATAAGACAGCACTGTATGTGTTGTATTTTTGTGCAAGATTGTGTTTAAATGCAGCTCCACGTGAAAAAGGGATGGAACAGATCGATGGCAGGGAAATGTGAGACCGAGAACGGAAACAGACGAATCCGCCTCTCTCTGTTCGAAAGGCACTTGCCGTGAAAGTGATGCCCTGCAAGAAGAGATCGAAGGCCTGGAGGCGGCTTGTGTGAATACGCACAGCCACAAGCCGCTGTGGCCCTCCTCCGAATCCACATAGACATGTGACCTACTGGCTCACCAGAAGCAAGGGAACAGCCCGACCCCCCAAAAAACACCCCCAACTTACCCAGGAAGAAACCAACATCTCAGCATCCCTCAGAACACAGAGAGAGCATTTTTCCAAGCAAAACTTGCAAACGGTGGTACTTGGACCATAAGCATGTTCTGTATATTTGTAGTTTAAATGCTCTGTACTTCTCAGATGTTCCTCATTGTGGGAAAGCAGCATATTGTACCCTCCAACATTTCTCTGATGAAAATAGGGACATCCTAAGGGGAAAGCGGGACGTTCCGGGATCAAGTCAGAAACTGGGACAGCTTCTGTAAAACCAGAACTGACCCTGGAAAGCAGGGACACTTGGAGGGTTTGGTATGTAAGTAAACTCAATCAATAAACACAGGAAGTGTCTCTGGGGCATGGGAGAAGCCCCTCTGTCCCTGGGCAAGCCACACTTTTTCAATCGGAGAGAGAGAGAGACACTGGTGGCTTAGTGGTTAGAGCAGGGTTTCCCAAACTTGGGTCTCCAGTTGTTTTGGGGCTGCAGCTCCCATCATCCCTTTTCAACCTCTACATGCAGCCGCTGGGAGAGATCATCAGGGAGTTTGGGCTGGGTGTTCATCAGTATGTGAATGATACCCAGCTCTACCTCTCTTTCAAATCAGAACCAGTGAAGGCGCTGAAGGTCCTGTGTGAGTGCCTGGTGGCGGTTGGAGGATGGATGGTGGCTAACAGATTGAGGTTGAATCCTGACAAGACAGAAGTACTGTTTTTGGGGGACAGGGGGCGGGCAGGTATGGGGACTCCCTGGTCCTGAATGGGGCAACTGTTCCCCTGAAGGACCAGGTGCGCAGCCTGGGAGTCATTCTGGACTCACAACTGTCCATGGAGGCGCAGGTCAATTCTGTGTCCAGGGCAGCTGCTTATCAGCTCCATCTGGTACACAGGATGAGACCCTATCTGCCCGCAGACTGTCTCGCCATAGTAGTGCATGCTCTGGTTATCTCTCGCTTGGACTACTGCAATGCACTCTATGTGGGGCTACCTTTGAAGGTGACCCAGAAACTACAACTAATCCAGAATGCGGCAGCTAGACTGGTGACTGGGAGCAGCAGCCGAGACTACTTAACACCAGTCTTGAAAGACCTACATTGGCTCCCAGTACGTCTCCGAGCATAATTCAAAGTGTTGGTGTTGACCTTGAAAGCCCTAAACAGCCTCGGTCCAGTATACCTGAAGGAGCGTCTCCACCTCCATCGTTCTGCCCGGACACTGAGGTCCAGCTCCGAGGGCCTTCTGGCTGTTCCCTCGCTGCGAGAAGCAAAATTATTATTATTATTATTATTATTATTATCCCTAGCTAGAAGGACCAGTGGTCGGGGATGATGGGAGTTGTAGTCCAAAAACAGCTGGAGACCCAAGTTTAGGAAACCCTGGGTTAGAGGGTCAAACTAGGACGTGGGAGACCAGGATCCCCAGTTGGGTTTGAAGCTTTCATTGGGTGACCTTGGGCCAGTCACAGCCTGGCCTCCTTCACTGAGCTGTTGTGAGAGCAGAATGGGGAGGGCTATCAATGGCGAAATAAGTAAATAGGCTAGAAGACTATTATGGTCCAGTATATCTGAAGGAGCGTCTCCACCCCCATCGTTCTACCGGGACACTGAGGTCCAGCTCTGAGGGCCTTCTGGAGGTTCCCTCACTGCGAGAAGCCAAGTTACAGGGAACCAGGCAGAGGGCTTTCTCGGTGGTGGCGCCCACCCTGTGGAACACCCTCCCACCAGATGTCAAAGAGAACAACAACTACCAGACTTTTAGAAGACATCTGAAGGCTGCCCTGTTTAGGGAGGTTTTTAATGTTTGATGTAGTACAGTATTTTAATATTTTTTTGGAAGCCGCCCAGAGTGGTTGGAGAAGCCCAGCCAGATGGGCGGGGTATAAATAATAAATTATTATTATTATTATTTATTATTATTATTATTATTATTATTAGGATTTCCTTTGGCCAAAGTGACCCTGTTTGTGTTGCCTAGGCAACCCCAAAAGATGCCAGGTGCGCTGATGGTGTGAGTAAGTGAGCATTATCATGGCATAAATATCTGATAAATCACTTCTTGTCTTTTTCACCCAAGGCTATTGAGTCTGCGAAAGAAACTTTGCTCTGAATCATTATCGTTAATCACTTCACATCGAACCCGGCCTCCGCCTAGCCCAGATTCTGCATGTCCCAATAAGTGATTTTGCTAATCAGTTTGTATTTATTCCAGATACAATTGGACCACATTAATTCTAAATTGCACTACCAGCTATTAACAGACAAGATTGTCTGTTTAGCGAATAAGTTGATTATAAAAGTGTTTATTGAGGTTTCAGCTGTTCCTCTGTGACCGGAGCACGTATCGATTATTTACTTGTTAACCCTCATTAAATATGGTTTTAATAAGCAAATTGGGGGGCAATCAACATGTGATTGCAGACTTGTTAAAGAAGCATTAAAAAGCTAGTAAAGAGCATTCGTTTAGAGAGGGAATTCCTCCAACTGCATTCAGGCAAAGGAAAAACAGTGACCTTGCTTTCTGCATGTGCTTCCTTTGCAAGGATCTCAGGCTTTTGGGAATCCCTTCTCTGTAGCCACCACCAATGAAAAACCCACAGAGGTAGGACCAGGGCTCCTTTGAACCCGGCCACCGGCAGCCGTTTCATCTGCAGAAATCAGCAGGTGAAGCTTTGCAAGATCTGGGGAGAAGAATGATCTCACCTGCCGGACCAAATGGAAAATACATCGACAGATCCTGAAGCTGAGGCTCCAAGACTTTGGCCACCTCAAGAGAAGAGAAGACTCCCTGGAAAAGACCCTGATGTTGGGAAAGATGGAAGGCCCAAGGAGAAGGGGACGACAGAGGACGAGATGGTGGGACAGTGTTCTGGAAGCTCCCAGCATGAGTTTGACCAAGCTGCGGAGGCAGTGGAAGACAGGAGGGCCTGGCGTGCTCTGGTCCAGGGGGTCACAAAGAGGCGGAAACAGCTAAACAACAACAAGTTTTTATACTGTATTTTATGCTGCTTTTATAATTAAGTGTTTTAAATTTGTTATTAGGCACCCTGAGCCCGGTTTTTTGAACTGGGAAAGGGCGGGGTATAAATAAATAAATAAATAAATAAATAAATAAATAATAATAATAATAATAATAATAATAATGTGCATATTTTAAGTTGGTTTCTCTTCTCATTGTAAGCAGCTCCTAGATTGTACGCAGAGCGGCGTGGGAATGCCTAAACTCAGTAAACGCAGGGTGCACATTGCAATTAACAGCGTTCCTTGCACTTCGACAAAGAGCTTGAGGTTTTGCAGTGGGGGGCAGGCGGTGGATGGGAAACGGTTGGCGCCAGCGGGGGGGCACTTCTTGCCTCCCACCCACCAGCTCTGCTGGTACACATGGCCACTTGGGAGCCGCTGCCAGGCTGCGAACGGAAGCCTCTGAGCTGTTGGAGGAGATCCATGGAGAGGGCCGGCAAAGTGTTTGGCTGAAGCGGTGCCAGTTCCCACCCGGAAAAGTACGAGGGTGGGTGAGATAGACCGGGGAATCTCTGAGGACCCAAAGGGAGCATGGAGATGGGGATGGGATGGGGGGACCCCAAAGCTCGTAAGGAGCATCTCAGGCCCCGAGTTTATGGGGTGCAAACTTAGGGTGGACTCTGGCGATGTTACAAGGTGGGCCCTGGAGTTGTTGTTGTTTAGTAGTGTCCGACTCTTTGTGACCCCCTGGACCAGAGCACGCCAGGCCCTCCTGTCTTCCACTGCCTCCCGCAGTTTGGTCAAACTCATGTTTGTAGCTTTGAGAACACTGTCCAAGCATCTCGTCTCTGTCGTCCCCTTCTCCTTGCGCCCTCCATCTTTCCCAACATCAGGGTCTTTTCCAGGGAGTCTTCTCTTCTCCTGAGGTGGCCAAAGTCTTGGAGCCTCAGCTTCAGGATCTGTCCTTCCAGTGAGCACTCAGGGCTGATTTCCTTCAGAATGGAGAGGTTGGATCTTCTTGCAGTCCATGGGACTCTCAAGAGTCTCCTCCAGCACCAGAATTCAAAAGCATCGATTCTTCGGCGATCAGCCTTCTTTGTGGTCCAGCTCTCACTTCCATACATCACTACTGGGAAAACCATGGCTTTAACTATACGGACCTTTGTCGGCAAGGTGATGTCTCTACTGGGCCCTGGAGACGGAGGTTAATTGGGAGGGCAGACCAGCCTTGCTCAGAGCGCCTTTGCTGTGATGTGGAGCAAACTTCTTAATATTTTTTGAAGTTATTGCTAAGGGTGCTCTTGTGCACCTGGAGATTCAAACCCTTTCTCTCCCTGCCCACCTGGAGACTTCAGATCAGGCCTGGAGGTCTGGCAGCCCTAAACCACATCCTTTCTCCCCAGGTGTGCCCCTCCTCAGCCCTCGTCTCTCTGCGCCATTCTTGCGTGCTGTTACCTCCATGGAAGGTGTGGCTGTGCCTTTTCCCAAACTGGACTGAGTTGTTGTTGTTTAGTCATGCTGGCCATGTGACCCGGAAGCTGTACACCAGCTCCCTCGGTCAATAAAGCAAGATGAGTCGGGCAGGTCTGGACCTAATGGTCAGGGGTACCTTTACCTTTACCTTTAGGTAGGAGATAAAGGAGGAAATGTAGACACACAACCTGAGATCTCTAATATAATCACTTTTTTCAAATGGTCTGGGGTTTTTTTTTTAACTAACAGATTAACCAACTCAATTTTTTTGTTGATTAACAACCAGTCGAAGCCAGGAAGGGAGCAATCTTTTGTTTCTGGTGTGTTAATGTAAGGAATAGTGAAAGAGAAATATTTTAAAGAATGGATACCTTTTGTTGGTGATTATTAACAGCCAGGACCGTTTTTTAAGCCGAGGGGTGGGGACTTCTGTCCAGTTCGTTTACATCTCGGGCTCGGCGCTGCACTTAAGCTGCTCCCGGATCGCAGCCCAGGCGCCCTCCCACGCCCTCTAAGCACCCGGCGCCCCTTACCTGTCCCCGTCGGGGGAACTCCGCGGGACAGGAGTACCAGCAAGATCAGGTGGCTCGCCAGCTGTGCCATCCTCGCCCGGCTCCGGGATCGCACTGGGCGCCTCCCTGCTCCTCTGGCAGACTCCGCAGGGAGGCGGCAGGCAGCGAGGTGGCCTTGCGCCCGCCCCGATTGCGCCCGCCAGGTGCCCAGGCAGCCCCGGAGGGAGAGGACGCGAAGGAGCTTCCCTGAGCCGGACGCA
>NC_041318.1:2690958-2704819 GCF_004329235.1 Podarcis muralis | reverse complement strand
TTGCTTCTGCCTGCTGAAATGCCCATCCAGTTTTGAACAACCAGTGATCTTGGTTCACCCCTATTTCAAATACAGTCATACCTTGGTTCTCGAACAGAATGCGTTCCGGGAGTCGATCGCACTGTTTGAAAACCAAGGTGCAGCTTTCGATTGGCTGCAGGAGTGTCCTGCAGCCAATCAGAAGCCGCAGAAGTCGCGCCAGACGTTCAGCTTCCCAAAATTGTTCAAAAACCGGAACACTCATTTCCAGGTTTTGATCGTTTGGGAGCCGATTTGTTCGAGAGCCATGGTGTTTGAGATCCAAGGTATGACTCTAGTTAATAATAAAATTTATTATTTATACCCTGCCCATCTGGCTGGGTTTCCCCAGCCACTCTGGGCGGCTTCCAACAGAAATATTAAAATACAATAATCTATTAAACATTAAAAGCTTCCCTAAACAGGGCTGCCTTTAGATGTCTTCTAAAAGTTTGGTAGGGACGCGGGTGGCTGTGGGTAAAAGCCTCAGCGCCTAGGACTTGCCGATTGAAAGGTCGGCGGTTCAAATCCCCGCAGCGGGGTGTGCTCCCGTCGCTCGGTCCCAGCGCCTGCCAACCTAGCAGTTCGAAAGCACCCCCGGGTGCAAGTAGATAAATAGGGACCGCTTACTAGCGGGAAGGTAAACGGCGTTCCGTGTGCTGTGCTGGCTCGCCAGAGCAGCTTCGTCACGCTGGCCACGTGACCCGGAAGTGTCTCCGGACAGCGCTGGCCCCCGGCCTATAGAGTGAGATGAGTGCACAACCCTAGAGTCTGTCAAGACTGGCCCGTACGGGCAGGGGTACCTTTACCTTTACCTTTAAAAGTTTGGTAGTTATTTTTCTCTTTGACATCTGGTGGGAGGGCGTTCCACAGGGCAGGTGCCACTACCGAGAAGGCCCTCTGCATGGTTCCCTGTAACTTGATAATATTAATATTTGACCCGCAATTCTCATGGCAAAATATTAACATGAACCTAAAGGCTGACTCTGGATCAAGAAAACTCTGGACCCTGAAAATGGTTGAGTTGCACCCCTTTCAAAAGAACTCGTCCAGGAGAGGTTCCAATTGAGCATAACATGGTTTCTTCCGTTAGCTTGACAAAAGCTCTCATTATTTCAAGGACTTTCGTTTCACGGCCCAGCAAAAGAACCAGTCCCTGTGAGGGCCAATTCATGATCCAATGCTTTAAATTGGATCAATAGTTCAGACAATTGCAGGCGTAACCCGAAGTCGGTTGTAGCAGTAGAGAATGGCCTTCTAATCTGTTGTCTGCGTCAAGCAGAAGTCCTCACAATAAAATCTTGATGTTCTTTTATCTCAACAGTTGAGTTTGGTACAGAACCAGTATGAATCCTGGCATGAGAACTGTAATGTAACTTGTGGGCTGGGAGAGGAAATATCGCATGCTGGAGTTGTGAAGATAATGTGTGATCATTATTAGCAATGCCATTTTACAGGAAAATGTCAAAGAGTAAAATTTAGAAGCATCTGCCTTCTATCATTAGGCAACATGGATACAATTTGATCCAAAGGCTTATGCTATTATGTTTGTGCCTATTTCGTATCTGATTACATTAGCAATATTTGTGTACAGTTGTACCTCGGAAGCTGAACGCCTTGCCAGTTGAACATTTTGGCTCCCAAACGCTGCAAACCCGGAAGTGAGTGTTCTGGTTTGCAAATGTTCTTTGGAACCCAAACGTCTGGCGCGGCTGCCGGGGCTTCCGATTGGCTGCAGGAGCTTCCTGCAGCCAATCAGAAGCCGCACCTTGGTTTCTGTACGTTTTGGAAGTCGGACTTCCGGAACAGATTCTGTTTGACTTCCGAGGTACAACTGTACAGTGAATGGGTGATCATCTTTTGGGCCAAAAGCACCCCAGCTGCAAAGATTCCTTGTGTGTTGCCTGTATCTTCAACATCCATTTGCTCCCCCTGATCCTACTGAAAAAGTATGCCATGGTGCCTTTCCAAACTGTTGCTCCTAAAAAAACTTTTTTCTCCCAGACAGCCACTTGAGCAGTTCGCTTTTCTAACGTTGGAGGAGGCCTGCTGGAACAATTCACTTTGTCCGGTATGAGAAGAGACAGATACAAACAATTGCTTCAGACTTTGTTATCTATGGCTAAAGGTTTCCCATTTCTTTCTGCCCAACATAAGCAACCGTAATCCTGTTAAGACAGAGAGCGCTGCGCAGACGTCAAACTTCATTGCATTACTCACCTTGATGCATTGGTTACTTTATGTGAAACTGAATTTTTTGATGTTACAAATGATGCGTTTTTGCATTCAAACTCAGGATAGACGGAGAAGGCCACTTTAAGTAGGGTCTCTTTCTCTGGCCTAGGAAGAAATTCAGAAAACAATATCCTGGCTGCTTGAATACTTAGGCACTGCTTCTATCGGTGTCTGGGTTTTATATTGCAAAAAATAAAATCTCTTCAACATGATGGATGGAGATATTGCTGCCGTCATTGAAATGCAGCAATACTTGGATGCCTTTGCTTAAATGCACATTGTAAAAAATGCAAAAATCAAATTTCTAGCAACTGCTGAATTTCCCAGTCACATAGCACGGCCGATTCTTTCTCTCTGAGCACACCGTGCATCCTCAGTAAAGAAAATGCCCTGTGCATGCAGTCATAATATGTGACATATTGTTGTGATTTAAGCAAATATCGCCTTGAAATTTTTGCTACCCCCTGCCTCAGAAACCTCTCCTATGCCAGTCCCACTGAAATGAGTAGGAAGAGAGATGCCTTCAGCTGAAAGGCAATAAGAAAATGGGAGGGCCTTTTATCAATACAAAAATACTGGTACACAGGAGACTATAAGGACTAAACTGTTCAACAGTGGAACAGTCTCCTTCGGGAGGTTGCAGACTCTCCTTCATTGGATGTTTTTAAGTGGAGGTTGGATGGCCAACAGTCTTGGATGCTTTGGCTGAGATTCCTGCATCGCACAGGTTTCGGTGAGATGATCTTTGGGGTCACTTCCAACTCTACAATTATATGAGAAAAGGAAGGCATTTGTAGCCTTCCCACAATAGCTAGGCATTGTGATGTGGGCACTTCTTTGCTATGTTTCACCACTTCTTTTTGTTTATAGCGAGCCTATTAGGCTTGGCAGCTCATAAACCCTCAGTAGCAGCAGAAGCCACAACAGGTAGACTTCTTCTCCTGTGCAACCTTTAAGGGATAACAGTGCCATCCCTCTCCATCTCTGTCAGCATCCAGATTCTAGGCTCAACCTTTTCTCACATGCCCCAACCCTCCAGAACTCACTCCCCTCCTACCAATAATACACAGCTCTTCCTGTCCTTAGGCCCTACAGAATCACCCCCGTGGTACCTCTGTACGGCTGTGCTCCTATAACTCATTGCCTATTTGTCCCACTTCCTTAGCCATTTGGCAGCATAGAGCCCCCTCCTGACCTTAAGGACTATGAGTTTTTTTCACAGTTCATTCTTGCTTTATTTCCCTGGCTCCTCTGCCCTTTCCCTCAACCTTCCCTCATCTGCCTTTACCTCAGGTCCTTTTATCACTTTCCCATTCCGCATTCTACTTTCAATCCCCATTCCCCGTAGAATCTCCATTTTCTAGGTCTTCTTGCCAGTCCTCAGCCTGCCCCAAACTACTCCTGTCGCTTCTAGGACTTGTGTAGAATTTAATCCCCTCCATATTGATAGTTTCCCCTCTTCTCACAGAAGCTGGACTGCAAACATTCCGACAGCTTTGTTCCCTGAGCTACTGAATGTTTATGAACATTCTGTGCCACCACGGCAGCTCCTCACAGTCAATGCCTTAAGGCCCAGGGGTGTCCAAACTGCTATGGGGGCCGGATTAAACCGTCCTGCGGTCCAGATTGGGGCCCCGAAAGAGACTTTGGACATGCCTGACATAAGCTTAACCACTGCAAGCACAATACAATATATCTATCTACAGTGGTACCTCGGGTTACATACGCTTCAGGTTACATATGCTTCAGGTTACAGACTCTGCTAACCCAGAAATAGTGCTTCAGGTTAAGAACTTTGCTTCAGGATGAGAACAGAAATCGTGCTCCGGCGGTGCAGCAGCAGCAGGAGGCCCCATTAGCTAAAGTGGTGCTTCAGGTTAAGAACAATTTCAGGTTAAGTACGGACCTCCGGAACGAATTAAGTACTTAACCCGAGGTACCACTGTATTTGGCTATCAGCAATTCCTTATACCATGGTTGCTTTTGAAAGAAAAACACATGGCCGTTTCAAAATATAGCAAAATATAGAGGAAGAAGTACAAGGGCACCATACGTACCTGAAGCCGAAGACTTTTATTACATCAATTGTCCCGGTCTTTCCTTTCCCTATGTAGGTGCAGAGAGACATCCTTGGAGCGATGCTTCTCTTACACGCTGCCTCCTCGGCTAGAAACCCAATGTCTCATTCATTGTGCTGCTACATCAGGGCTCCCGCCCACTGAATGCCGTGGCTTCCTATTCTTCTTGGCAACCATGGCAGTATGGGCAACTTCCATTCCGTTCTCTCCCTCTTCGCTTGCGTATTCGCTGCCAGAAAAATCACCCTCTTTTGTGGGAAGGAATAACAAGAAAAAACAACCATACTAAGGAATCTGTCAACATAGCATTTTAACATTGACACCACGTTCTTTTATAGAAAGCTTTCTTCTGCGAATCAGAAGCTGGGAGCAGCAATGACCCAGCTAGGGGCAAGAAGTCCTTGACAAAGGTGGGAGAGGGCTGCTTCTCGCCGTCCAAAGTGGGCAGGGAGACAAGGTGTTTCGCAAATTAGCTGGCTGTTAGGATTGGCTGCCATGGAATGTCTACAAGCCCCCTCTGGGAAGTTTTGGGGGAAGGCTTCTTTAGGAATCTGAGAAACTAGCTGGCATTCTTTTTATCAGGCAAACTTTTATCAGGCAGGTAGGTAGCAGTGTTGGTCTGCTGCAGTCGAAAAAACAACAACAGCAACAACAAAAATTCCTTCCAGTAGCACTTTAGAGACCAACTAAGTTTGTTAATTGGTATGAGCTTTTGTGTGCATGCACACTTCTTCAGATACCAGTAACTCCAGTAAATGGTTTGTTTTTCCTCGTGGAACTCTTGCCAAGCTGGGTGATTCCTAATACAGTGGTACCTCAGGTTACATACGCTTCAGGTTACAGACTCCGCTAACCCAGAAATAGTGCTTCAGGTTAAGAACTTTGCTTCAGGATGAGAACAGAAATCGGGCTCCGGCAGCGCGGCAACAGCAGGAGGCCCGATTAGCTAAAGTGGTGCTTCAGGCTAAGAACAGTTTCAGGTTAAATACGGACCTCTGGAACAAATTAAGTACTTAACCTGAGGTACCACTGTAGAGTTGTCCAGTACAGAGAGTTCCTCCTTTATTAGCTTCTCTTTAGAGTACAGAACACTGATCAGATGTTTGAGCAGCTTCTTGGAGAAAGTGTGGCATAGTTTCCTTGCATATTCAGTTGGATAATTGGATTGTAGAGGGGTCTTAATTCTAAGACCCTTAGGTATAATGTCCAGGTTCTTGCGTTTAGTCAGAAAGAAGATGTCAGTTTGTACCTGTGCAAGTTTCTTGGTGAGGTTGATGGACTTCCATTTCATGAGGCTCAATGTGGTGCCTTCCATAGTTCTAGTTACAGGTAGGTAGCCGTGTTGGTCTGCTGTAGTCGAAACCAAACCAAAACAAAAAAAAAAAATCCTTCCAGTAGCACCTTAGAGACCAACTAAGTTTGTTATTGATATGAGCTTTCGTGTGCATGCACACTTCTTCAGATACCAATCTGAAGAAGTGTGTATCTGAAGCAGTTTGCATGCACACCAAAGCTCATACCAATAACAAACTTAGTTGGTCTCTAAGGTGCTACTGGAAGGATTTTTTTATTATTATTATCAGGCAAACTCTCCAAGGCAGGACAGTTGCAGCAACTTCAGCAAGGCCTGCAGAAGCCACCTTTCTTCCACACCATACTGCAAAACACTCTTTGGACGCATTCACACCATACATTACATTGGTTTCGCAAGCTAACTTTTAATATTAGTCCCCTTCCAGGTCATGATCTGAAGGCAAAAGATACCATGATCTTGCTGGGTAGGGTTGGGAGAGACCCCTCTTTGAAATCCTTGAGAGCCATTGCCAGTCAGCATAGTCTCCTTCTTTTGCGATCACTTGTAGCTGAGTAAGATTGTCTTCCATGAACACAGTCTTTACAGTGAGTCCGTAAGTGACTGTGGAGGCCAGTTCTGGATCCACACGTCCTTCCACATCAGAGACATAGGTTTCCGGGTGGGAGTTGATCATGGTGAGGGTTTGCCAAGCGTGGCCTTTCTCTTAGCGCGTTTATTGTCCTGAGTTTGAGAGTCTTCAGAACCCATGACCCCTTTGATAAAGGCTGTTCTCCAATTGGAGCGCTCACAGACCTATGTTTCCCAATTGTCGGTGTTTATACTACATTTTTTAAAGATTTGCCTTGAAGAGTCTTTAAACCTCTTTTGTTGACCACCAGCATTACACTTTCCATTTTTAAGTTTGGAACAGAGTAGTTGCTTTGGAAGATGATAAACAGGCATCCGCACAACATGACCAGTCCAACAAATTTGATGTTGAAGAATCATTGCTTTGACACTGGTGAACTTTCCTTCTTCCAGTACCCTTTCATTATGGTATGATTTTGATCTTAATCCAGGTTCTATATATTGGGAAGAATATATCTAACTATAGCAGCAAAAACTATTAGTCTTGCTGCCCGGGTTCAGCCATTCAACATCAGACCAAAATACTGTATATTGGCTATAGTTTGGCACTTAGTAAATGCTTCCTAAAAGGGAAAGGAAAACACTGTACAGATGAGTGCAAAAGTTTTTATTTGAGAGAAAAAATTCTTGAACAATGGAATCTAGCAAGTAAAATTGCTTCATATCAGGAACAAAATTATCATTATTTTCCTAGTAGCACTAGACTCCTTCAGAAATATGAGGTCAGTAAAATTTTAGCTCTAATACTGATTAGATTAATACTTTGTTGGGAAATCACTTTTTATATTTGTGTATCAGCTATGGAAACCTTACTGATATGTTTCACATCAGGAATAATTAACAGTGACAAGCTAAAATTAAACCCTCTTAGAAACTTAGTGCCTAAACATCTGGCATTTTAAAGGGCAGCCCCTACTCCTGGAGATGTTGAGATCATGGCTTGTGTCTGTATCCGTGTCCCTATATCTGGTTTTACTATATGTTCTGACAAATGCTTAAATTCAGCTAAAGTAAGAGTACAATCCTATGCATGTCTGCTCTGAAGTATGTGCCATTGATTCCAATAGGAATTACTCTCAAGTAAGCGTGCTTAGGTTTGCAGCCTCAGTATTGTACTTATGCAACAGGCACCCTTGTGATAGATGTTAATACAGATTGGCTGAATGGTGTCAGAGTCTTTCACTAACAGCAAGCAGACAATGGAAAATGCTTTTAAAATGCTTTTTAATTCCAAGCCTTTAAGATGGTCCAGGCTAGGCATTCAAACACATAAATTGAATCTGGTTGCCATGATAATAGATGACTGTTGCTGCTTTCTGTCTCATATTATTACTATTCCTATTATTATTTTATATTTTGCAAACTAAAATTGCCAATTTGATACTTGAACTGCGCAGTAACTCACAATAGGTACAATCCAGTACCGTTGAAATGATTTGTGGGTTTGCCATTCATTCGAGTTTATCCCATTTTTGTTACCTTGAAATGCTTTAGTGTTTTTTATACAATTTTTCGTGGTTTTATATGGCAGACACATTGGGAGACAGAACAACATGTCAATCACAGTAATCAGGTACAGTCTGCCTTCCTGCGCAGAGCTTTCTGAAAACTAATGCACACACAATTGCTCCCTTTTAGACAAACATAATTATCCTTCTCTCAAAAATATTGGAGAGAAAAATAGAGTCGTGTTACTAATGAAACCACGTCTACTCAGATAGCAAAAAGACTGGGAAGTGGTGCTCTACCCAATATTTCTTGTTCTGATATAGGCGTGACACCTCTTTCAGAAATTTAATTGTTTAGATTTTAAGCCCATCCTCACCTCAGGGCCACTTTACTTTCTTACTCCTGCCCACCCTCTTTGAGGAAGCCCTGGGGCAAGTAGATGGGGCATGTCATCCATGAGTGTGATGCCGCTGGGGTCGAGGAACAGTACCCAGTAGTGGTTAGCATCCAGCAGGAGATGGGAGATGGCCCCTGGCCCCTCCCTAGAACTTAGGGAGGAGGGTGATTTGATCAGTGCTAGCAATGATGTACTTGCAGTTGAATGAAGTGAACTAGTTAAAAAAATCTCTGAAGTACATCTGAGAGCAATTCTCCTAATTGCAGGGTAAACCAAAGGTGAATTGTGTTCATTTTGGGCAGCAGTTTGAATGATTTCAAGTTCATCTTCATATTCACACACAGAAGGGGGAGGGGGCTCATGGCTTTCATGTAAAAAGAAAAAAAGGCCATATATAAGAAAGTTAGAAAGCAAAATGTGGAGGCAACAATCTAAGGCTTATTCGGCAGATGCAAAGTTGCTGCTGCTGCTAGTCACTTAATCACTGCTGCTAAGCAATCAGAAGGAAGGAGTGTGAGGCATTTCACGTGTCTTTCTCACTGGAAGAGATTTGCTCTGTTCTAACAGGAGCCACTGCCAGCAAAGAAGTACAGACAAAGGAACAAAGCAAACAATGCCTTGTGCCTTTAACAGCTGTTTGACTGGTGTTAGAGACTTGTGGAAGTCAGTTGGTAGTTCGCCACACCTCAACCAGTGTGATATATCAGCAGAGGATGCAGAGCCCCAGCAGATACAATGGTACCTCAGGTTACATATGCTTCAGGTTACAGACTCCGCTAACCCAGAAATATTACCTCGGGTTAAGAACTTTGCTTCAGGATGAGAATGGCGGCAGCACGGCGGCAGCGGGAGGCCCCATTAGCTAAAGTGGTGCTTCAGGTTAAGAACAGTTCAGGTTAAGAACGGACCTCCAGAACGAATTAAGTACTTAACCCGAGGGTACCACTGTACTCAGAGATTTCCTGTTTCCAGCAGGACAGCTTCTTTCCAGAGTCCCTGGTAACAGAAAAACTCCTCTTCTGCACAGTTCAAAGTAATAAAGTGATTTTCATTTTTCAGACACAAGACAAGCCAGTCCACTGTCCCTCAGACCATGTGGGGGGCTGGACTATATTTTGGAGGGGAAATGAACAAATTCCTATGCCCCACAAGTAACCCAGAGATGCATTTTAAATAAAAGCACACATTCTACTCATGTAAAAACACCCCTGATTCCCAGACTGTCTGCGGGCCAGTTTAGAAGGGCGATTGGGCTGCATCTGGCCCCCAGGCCTTAGTTTGCCTACCAATGTTACAGTGATACCTTGGGTTAAGAACTTAATTCATTCTGGGAGGTCTGTTCTTAACCTGAAACTGTTCTTAACCTGAAGCACCACTTTAGTTAAGGGGGCCTCCTGCTGCCACTGCGCTGCCACTGCACAATTTCTGTTCTCATCCTGAAGCAAAGTTCTTAACCCGAGGTACTATTTCTGGGTTAGCGGAGTCTGTAACCTGAAGCATATGTAACCCGAGGTGCCACTGTACTAATTTTTTTTTAGTTTTTATTTATACTTTTCAAGTTTATACATTTCATTAGTTTTTACAATTCAATTTAACATTTCAAAATTTAGCTTCCTTCCCCCTCTTTCTGCGGTTCCTTATATTTATTTTTGTATATCTTCTGCATATCGAAATTCATTAAATTTGCTCCTTTAATTACCTACTTTAAATATATACTCCTGTGGAACTGCAGGTTATTGCAATAATGCAAACTAATGTTTTATCTGTTTACAATTTATTTGTAAATATTCAATAAACCATTTCCATATTTATATAAAAAAAGTTTGTTATCTTGATTTCTTATTCTTCTGGCAAGTTTCGCCATTTCTGGCATATTCCGTGAGTTTTTCATATCCATTCTTCCTTACTGGGACTTCTGCTTCTTTCCACTTTGGGGCAAAGTAGCATTCTTGCTGCTGTAGCAGCATACATAAATAATTTCTATACAATTTAGTCATATATATATATATATATATATATATATATATATATAGTCTTTGAAGTATAGATACATATGAATGGAAAGATCCAGTAACAGAATCACCATGCTAGCTAACGCTGCTGTGTAAAACCCACAGCCTCTTCCCCTTACCCTCACAGATTCAGAATCAGAATCCGAGACCAGGGAGAAGAGTCGGTTGGAAGAAGATTGGAAGAAATTTAAAGGACTATTTACGAGAAATACTGCAAAATTAATGAATGTTAGAATGATGTTGGATTGAAGTTAAGTGGGTTTTCAGAGTAATGTTATAAAGATGTTGTAAAAATGATTGTTTAACGGGGATAATCTAAAGTTATAATATATTAAGATTAAAGATTAGGATAAAAACAAAGAGGGAAAGGATTTGCTGAACCAACTAATTGAACTGGATACAAAAAAGGGAGGTGTGAGGAGGTCTGGGGAACAGCGAATGAAAGTTAAGATATGGAAAGATTGAATTGTTTTTAACTGTTTTATTTTGTATTTTTTTCTTTTTTCTTTTTTCTTTTTGTATATTTTTGAAAACTTTAATAAAATCTTTTTTTAAAAAAAGAAAAAGAAGTATAGATACATATGAATGGAAAGATCCAGTAACAGGAATCACCATGCTAGCTAACGCTGCTGTGTAAAACCCACAGCCTCTTCCCTGACTCTCACAGATTCAGAATCAGACCCTGGCAGCATCAGGACATGCAACAATGACAGGATACTACCATGTTGAAAACAATGCCCTATAGCTGGGACGTCCAACTCCCAAGAGACTGCAATCTACTCACAGAAAAAAACAACTAGCGGTGATGTACCCCCTTTTGGGGGGGGCGATTGTTGAGCTTTTTTTAGGGAGGAAAGTTCCGTTTTGGGGGATTCAGGCAAATTTCACCTATTATACCTAGTAAAAAGGCTTCTGGTTTTTTAAACAGATGTATTTTTAAACATTTTCTTTATTCATCATATATCATTTCCCAGAAAGCCTTTACCAACGTGCATGTTCCACACGTATGGTAGAAAGCACCCTCGTTCTCTTTTCATTTCCAACACAGTTTTGAACTTGTTTTGTACATTTTAGCAATTTTTACTCAGTGCTGGATACCAACGATACATCGTTTTCATATAATTTTCTTTCAACGAACAGCATGCAGTAAACAAATTTCCCTTTTGGTGGAAAAGTCCACAGCACTTTTGGACGACGCAGGCAAGGTGGAGAAGAAGGGACACTCTGAAGTGTGACTTGCTCAATAGTGATTTAAAACATGTTTTGTTTTGATTTTAAATTGGAAAAGGCTGCAGAAAGAAAAACCAAAACAAATGCAAGCCAATTCAAGGGGTTCTTTTAAAGCCAAGCTCCAGTGACGCTCTCTGCAGCCCTAATTACTGACAGATGTGATATTTCTCGGTTAGCCACTGAGGACAGCCTAAATGTGTTTGTCTTGACAACCTCCCGAGTTTGAACAGGGTCTCCTGCTAATCTCATGTGGTTGGCCAAAATTCTCACTTCCCAGTTTCCTCGATGATAACTCCCTAATGATCCACACTAATCACAGCACCTTGTCTATATATGCAGCGATTTTTGCAACCAATCAAACTTGGAATAACAGCTCCTTAGCCCCCAACCGATTTCCCTGTGATATTCACCTTGCCTAAAACAAAAGCTGCTACGAAACACGGGACTAATGAATGACATCTTGATGAAATCTATGTTTCTTGAGGTCAGTTCTTCCCAGAGGGCTGCTGGGGCAATGACTTTGATGACTACCGGAAATGTGGGTTGCACCAAGAAAAAAGTGAAATTGCGGTAACGTTGATCATTCACCACTTCTCATTATAATTCAGCTGCATATTCACAAAACCTGTAGGCACCTCAGCATTCGAGATAATTGTGTATAGCCGAGTCTCCTTCTCTCGCCTTTATTAATTTCCTGGTCTCAGTCTAGGTTACAATACTGAGCAGGCCTCACTACTTTCCCCTTTTCCCTAATGTTCTACCTTTCAGATCCCTGAATACAGACCATCAGCTGTCAACAGAGGCCAACCAAGATAATATTGGAGAAGCAAAGCGGGCTAAATAAGCCTGGTCTTTATCGATCTGTTGCAACAGGGTGGCTCCCCTCACAACACAGGAAAGGATGGACCCCGAACCAAAGGTCGCCTGCCCCTGTATTATAGACATTTAAATTCCCTGCCCTTGGAACCTCAAGACCATCCCCCAACAAACATCATACTCATCACAGAAAAGGTGGGCCTAAACAGAAATTATGATATGTTGCTTTTTCCTGTCTGCCAGGTTATCTTGATTAAATGCCTTTATCCTGATTGCCTTTCCTGGTAGTCTGTCACCCTTTGGTGATTTCCCAATTCCTGAGACAATGGGAAGGCTCCCTGACCCTCCCTCCTTGCAGAGACAACATTTGGTCAGTTTGGGAGTCAAAATGGTTTCAGTCAGTCTTCCTGTGATGATCTATGTATGTACTTGGTTGGTACATTTATGAACATTATTTATATATGGAAGGGACGCGGGTGGCGCTGTGGGTTAAACCTCAGCGCCTAGGACTTGCGATCGCATGATCGCGGTTCGAATCCCTGCTACAGGTGAGCTCCCATTGCTCGGTCCCTGCTCTGCCAACCTAGCAGTTCGAAAGCACCTCAAAGTGCAAGTAGATAAATAGGTACTGCTCCGTCGGGAAGGTAAACGGCGTTTCTGTGCGCTGCTCTGGTTCGCCAGAAGCGGCTTAGTCCTGCTGGCCACATGACCGGAAGCTGTACGCTGGCTCCCCGGCAATAAAGCAAGATGAGCGCCGCAACCCCAGAGTCGGTCATGACTGGACCTAATGGTCAGGGGTCCCTTTACCTTTACCTAAATTAGAAAACCATTAGAAGTTTGGTATTAAGTTTATTTTTCTTGTTACGCCTTGAATGGCATTCCACTAGATGCCTGTACCTGAATCAAAACTGGGAAATTCAATGGGTTGAATCCAGATGTTATCATGGTCAGACCAGATTCAAAGAAAATATAATGTACTTGGAGTAGAAATATTGAAATCAGTGGGGCTTTGGTTTGTCATTACTAAGTCTCATTAAATTTCAGATAGTCTAATCATGTCTAATCTGGGTTCAGTCTGTTATCTTTTATCTTGTAGACATATTGAGACTTGAAGCTATGTGTTTATTGTTAATTGATAATCTTTATTTAAAATATTAAAGTTACAGAATGGAAAAGCCAAAAAATAAAATAAAATAAAAATAATGGAATCATCTTTCTTGTGATTTTGTTCGGATCTTAACCTTTGGAGCAGCAGAGAAAACAAGCTTGTTCCATTTCGCATGTGGCAGCCTTTCAGATATTTGAAGAAGGCCATCACCGAGTGCCTGAATGGAGTGTGTTTCGAAAACAACATGCTGTAACATCCTACGGGGCAAGAAGGTATGAAGGAGCAGGCGCAGCCACAATCCATCCCTGGGTTTGTAACTCTTATAGGAACTCTAAGGTCTCAAATATAAAATAAACGTTCACAAATGTACAAGGGAAACACATACATAAGTATATAAACCATGTGTCTGAAATAGTACAGTCATACCTCGGGTTAAAGACGCTTCGGGTGAAATGTTTTCAGGTTGCGTCCTGCAGCAACCCGGAAGTAACAGAACGGGTTACTTCCAGGTTTCACTGCTCGCACACGTGCAGACGCTCAGAATGATGTCACGCGCATGCGCAGACACGGCGGATT